>QEPC01010852.1:1599641-1642873 GCA_003113815.1 Sphenodon punctatus
AGAATCGGGACAGCCACAGTAATAATGTTTTCACAAATTATCCAATTATCAACCCAACAGCACAGTTTTCACAAATTATCCAATGATCCCACCATCCAACCAACAGCCATTATCATGAACAACAAAATGAACATAAGCACAAACTGAGTGATAAACATATACTAAACACTAAAACACTAAACACTAAAAGGCTAGCAGCAAACAACGTGTGCATTTATTTTAAAAAAGGATAATGGAAAATGTAAAGTGTAGCTGTAGCAGAATTACTTAAACTGCTTTAGCACTAAATTAGCAGGTAAATAAAGCACAATTTAGCAGAATTAGCAGAAAAGTTCAAGCACTTACACAAAAACTTCTTTATGTTGTGTATAGTCTGTTTATCCAAAATCGATGGTATGAATTAGGAAGGGATAGGACTCTCTCTCCTCAAGTCGCGAGGCGGTGTTTTGTCGCGGAGCGCGGAAGATCAGAGTGTGTTAACAAACACAGACACTGACGGCGCGGCTCCAACAGTCATTCACTCTCACTGTGATTGGGGATCAAGAGGGAGAAGAAGGCTAGGCTACAAACATACCTATTTATTCTTAATGGTGAAGGCGGTACATGTCTCTCTGGGAAAGCCCTAGCCAATGAAATTGGGCATGCGGGTGTCTGTCAACAGGGTCTGAGAGTTGATCATGCCACTGGGTCTCGCGGTACCGAGTATTCCGGTTGGCGTAAACATGATACAATGATCAAATAACCACAAAGATTCCGCGATCGATGGAAAGGGGAGTTGGTGCCACTTCTTATTGAAATCTGCAAAAGTTCCACTTCTGTTGACTAGTCGCAATGCCTCGGCACCATTTGCGGCAAACCGCAGCTGGAGCTGCAGCTGCAGCCGCAGCTGTCAGAAAGCCGAACCATGCTGCGATGTGTGCAATAAGGGTTTCCGTCGGTAACAGCTGCCACAGTGGGATGCCGCTACAGCCCTAGTGAACACAAGTCCCTGTGTGAGGTTTGTTTATAATGAAAACTGTATTTAATATTGTAGCATCCTACAAAGCTGGCACGAAACCATAGGGTTCAAACTATAGCTTTGGAAGGGAGTCATTGTTTGACATTTTGAAACAGCCACTGCTAGACCTTTAGGGTGTTTTTTTTCCTAACCTGTGTTGTCAGTATATCATATTTCATATTCGCTTATGCTGATTCTTTACATCTTTTCTTTTTGTTTAACCCCTTTGTTCATTTCTTCCCCTTTCCTTGAGAGGTTTTTTCCTTCTCTCCCAGTATATCTCCATCCTCTTTTGTCACCCTCCCCAGACCCTCGCACCATCATTCCCTTTTTCTCTGAGCAGTTTTACAATGCTAACAATACCCTACTGTAAAAATTAAACTACAAAGTAGACATTTTATGTCTGTTACCAACACACAGCTCCCTGCCAGTACGTCTGATTGCAGCCAAGCTTTTTCTCTGCCTCTTGGGATCTCATCATGGGATGAGGTAAGCAAATGGATAATGATGCTCACTAGTGTTACTTCATGCATCAGACTTACTGCTCATGCATCAGACTTTTTTTTTGCCTACCCACCTATGACTGTCTTTTTAAAGACCATCCCTATAAATTGAGAGGCTTGTTACCAGACCCATTCACCAAGACGTAGCTACAATAGGGACAGGCAGTGCCCCTGCACTGGGGCCTACAGTTCATGCTCTCTCATCCAACTGTGTCCCCCTACCACTGCAAGGGAAGCCTATTCCATCTTCTTCACCAGCTATTCTAATCTAGCTACACCCTGCACACTCATCATCTTGTATATTCCACGAACAAAGTTTGAATGTAAAATATTAAGTAAACACAGCATATTGTTAGCACTCAGCTTGTGGAGCATAAAAATCTCTTTAAATTTGAATAACAGATTTGAGGAGACTGTGATTTACTTGAAGATGTTTAGCAAGCAGAAACAGGCTAAGTTTGTCAGATAAATTATTCATTGTGAATTATTCTCTCAGCACCAGTTCCACAGTTAATCTGGTCCTAGCATTTTATTGTGGTGATACTTTAGCTTCATGGCAAGTCCAACAGAAACAATTGTAATTATATGTTAACTATTGCAATGCTGTTATGCTATATATTCATGAGTGTACTTACTAATTCTTCCTTTGTGTGCGTAAGACAATGACATTGAATATTGCTATGTTGGCATTTGTTTCTGCCTCAGTAAGACCTTAAAACATGCACACTTAAAAAAATTAGCTATGCTTTTATTGCTACAAAAATGGGGGCAGGGGGGATAATTAGTGCAGTTCCCTGATGGCTAGTTGACTGAATAATATTTTGCATAAATTCCAGGTGATACAGAATGTGCTATCATAGATAGTGTCTCTCTCAAAAGATGACTACACCCGCTTTTCCATTTAACACATTACCTATTATCAAGCTTGCTGGCTATTTATGTTGCCCATCTCTGTCTGTTTCCAGTTTCAAACTTTATGAGTGAAAACAGACGTAACACTAACTCCACTTTAACATCGCTTTAACATTTCTTATGCATGTTGTGGGGCTGCATTGGGCACCACTACAGCCCTGCAACATGCATAAGGATTGTTAAAGCGGTGTTAATGTGGAGTTAGCATCATGTCTGTTCAGCCTATGAAACTTTGCCCTTTGGGGCTGAATCTTCAATAATTGATTTCTCCCAGAGTTTGAATATTTTTGAATTTTTTATTTAAGCTACTTAGAAACAAAAATTATGGGGAAAAACAGATGGTTTTGTCAGAATAAAACGATTTTCACCAGTGGAAAAAGCACTTCAAAGGTTTAGAAGAGAAACTTTAAATTTGACAGAGATATACAAAGTATGACTTGCAATGCCTTTCTATGGCTGTTTTTTAAATGAGCAAGGTTTGTGGAGGGGGTCTGCGGCCGCTGAGGGGCACAGCTGTGGAGCAGCCACTCAGATGGAGTGAGTGGGGAGGGATTCTAATACGTGGCTCCCAGTGTGGCTACGGTGGCGGTTGCTGTGTACTCTCCCTGCCACGGCCCATGCAGGAGGGGGAAGCGCACCCGGCTGGCCTTTCATGTTTGAAATGGACATGTCCTGGATGTGAGTACTGGGGAATCAGGCACCCCAGCGCTCACAGCCAGTTCCTGTGTCTTGCAAAGTCTGTGTCTCCTGCCCACAGTGCCCATGAGCATGGGACTGGCCTGCTGGCGTGGGTGCCCACCCCAGTTCATATGGGCAGAGCATATGTGGACACCCATTGTCACACATTTCTTTTGGCTTGCCCCTCACGGTGCATTCCAGATTTCTTCACAGTGTGCCATTCATGGGTGCTGAGCGTCTCATGGGAGCATGCATCCCACTGCACCACCTTCATATGGGTGACCAGATGAGTGGCTTCTGGGAGGCCATGTGTGGTTAGAATCTCATTTAAAAACACCCTCCATCTCTGGGAAAATTCATCCATGTTTGACCACAAAAATTCACTATTAATGCATGTTCACTAGAATTTAGCAAATCCTTTCCCCGTTATTAACTACAGTGTCCCCAAGTTTTAGATTCTGGTCAAATTGTATTGTGCATGCTCTTTGCCCCTCCTTCCTCAGAGTTTTATATATCCTTATGGAGCACAGGCAAAATGGATTCTTCTGTCTCTTATATTCTGTTTTCTGTATTCACTGCCCTTAGGGCTACTGAGCAAGGTTTTGTTTTTAAATTTGCTACATGGACAATAACAGTTATTGCTATAATATCAGTATCATGCAAACATTAATAAATCTGTCTTCGTAACTTCATCTGTCTGCACCTATGTGTACAGCAGCTTCCCTGTCCACTCTGACTGAGCAGGTGTCAGGGGAGGTCTTGCAGTCCCGTAAGATAGTGGTCTTGGGGGACTTCAATATCCACGCTGATACCAGTCTTGGAGGTGCAGAGCATGAGTTCATGACCTCCATGGAAACCATAGGCCTGTTTCAGATAGTTCTCAGCCGTATCGATGTTGGAGGACACACCCTGGCCTCAGGACATGATATTCTGCACAGGCCTTGAGGTGGGGGATCCGTTAGTGGGGGAGGTGTCAGCAGCAGGGGTGTAGTGGAGCAGGAGCTCATCGGAGCTCTGCTCCGGGACTTCTTAGTTAGACGGAGCGCACCAGAGCGCATGGCTCTGTACCACCCTCTGCTGTGGGAGGCCCCACACCTTGATAGCTGCCCAGCCCCTCCAGTGGTGGTGTAGCTTTCTGTTCCCAATCCCCTGCAACCCAGGCCAGCCAGGCTGCCTCTCCCTCCTGTAGTGCTGCAGCAGCAGCAGCAGCAGCAGCTGGGACAACCAATAGGACTGGTAGATAAAGCTGTTTGTTTACAAACAGCTCGTCCCCATGTGCTGATCAGAAGGATGTAGCCTTGTAAAGAAGGTTCTTTGAGATGGCACCTAACATTCTCACAACTGGGTTGTGAATGCTCACCCTATTCAAATAATAGTCACATGACGGTCTCAAGCTCCTGTAGTGTAAAAAGTGCTCTCCCCCCTCAGCATGACAGTTCCTTCCAACCCTTTCTAGAAATATAAGGAAAAAATTCCATGTGAGGCTGGAAGGGCGGGTATTTGTGAGAATGTTCAGAGCCATCTCAAAGAACCTTATTTACAAGATAGCAACCTTCTGTTCTTTGAGTTATTATTATTATTATTATTAACAAACATTTATATAGCACCAGCAGTGTACCGGGCACTTTACAAAGTAATAAAATAGACAGGGTCCCTGCCCCTAGGGCTTACAATCTGAGAGACAGGAGCTGGGGGAGAGACTTAGGAAGGGGAACAGAGGGAGAGACAAGGGGTCTAACATTCATGAAGATGCGAGGTCTCAAGTGCACGTACTTGGCTTGGTTACGATGAGAATGACAGCAGGCAGGTCCATGTTGCAAGGATAAGGGTAAACCGATCGTAGGTATAGGAATAGTGGCTCAGCAGGATAAAGAGTCAGACAGAGCAGAGCGAAAGAGGTGAGTTTTAAGGAGAGATTTGAAGGTATGAAGGGAGGGGGCAAGGCGGATGTGGACAGGGAGGGAGTTCCAGGCATGGGGGGCAGCAAGTGAGAAGGGACGAAGGCGCTTAGGGGAGCAGGGAAGGCGTGGAAGGGTGAGAGAAGGGACAGAGGAGGAGCGAAGTGCACGGGCTGGAGTATGGAGGGCGATAAGTGCAGAGAGGTAGGGGGGAGCAAGGTTGTGAAGAGCTTTATAGGTGAAGACTAGGAGCTTGTGCAGGATTCGTTCAGGAAGGGGAAGCCAGTGAAGCGAAGAGAGGAGGGGCTGCACATGGTCGAAGCGACTGGCGAGGTAGATGACCCTGGCAGCAGAGTTTTGGACAGAGATGAGGGGAGAAAGGTGAGACCGGGGAAGGCCAGTGAGAAGGAGGTTACAGTAATCGAGGCGAGAGATGACCAGAGCATGAACAAGAGTTTTGGCAGACGAGACAGAGAGAAAAGGGCGAATCTTAGCAATGTTATGGAGGGAGAAGCGACAGGATTTAGCAACAGAGTCAATGTAGGGTTTAAAAGAAAGGGGTGAGTCAAAGATGAAGCCTAGGCTACGGGCTTGGGGGACAGGCAGGATGGTGACTCCATCAATAGTTATTGACAGTGAGGAAGGAGAGGAAGGATGAGGGGGGAAGATAAGGAGTTCAGTTTTAGCCATGTTGAGTTTGAGTTGACGTTGAGACATCCAGGTAGAGATGTCAGAGAGACAGTTGATGAGACGAGCTTGAACAGAGGGAGAGAGAGAGGGAGTAGAGAGATAGAGTTGAGTGTCATCAGCATAGAGGTGGTATTGGAAGCCATGGGAGGCAATGAGTTTGCCTAAGGATGAGGTATAGATCGAGAAGAGGAGAGGGCCAAGAACAGAGCCTTGAGGAACACCAACTGAGAGGGGGAAGGAGGAGGAGGTGGAGTTGGAGAGAGACACATTAAAGGAGCGGTCAGAGAGGTAGGAGGAGAACCAGTTATGGACAGAGCCACAAAAGCCAAGGGAGTGAAGGGAATCCAGCAAGAGTGAGTGGTCAACAGTATCGAAGACAGCAAAGAGATCAAGGAGGACAAGAGTTGCTCCTCTTATACTATTTTGACTAAATATGAACATGCTTGTGTGATCAGGTATTGTTAATAGCATGCAGCTATTTTGATGTGGCCCAGAAGTTTTGAATGTTTTAAATATGTGAACTGGATTTTTTAATCCTGCTATGGCACTACCACTGATGGAGAGAGAGAGAGTTGTCCTACTGGAGTTCCATCCACTTACTGGATGAGATGCTAGTAGGAGGGTTCTCTCAGTCTCCCAAGTGGCAGGGTTTTACTCAGCAGCAAGGAGTTTCCAGTATAAACTAATGTTCTGTCCATCACATCTTAATGCTGAAAACTCTTTGTTGCTGGATATTTGGAGGCTCTGCCTACAATGTACAAGCCCCTCCCTAGAGCTCTGCCAGCCATAAGGTTCTGCCAGCCTGCCGGCGGCCTTTGTGGCCTCACAGCAAGGCTTGGCACATGGCCCCTTAAATCCTTGGGCCGGCTCTGCCAGCCCCTGTCCCCAGATTGGCAGCAGCGGCTCACTTGCTGCTCTCTCTGCCATTGCTGCCGCAGCCGCGCAAGTGAGAGGAAGTTGGAGAGAGAGCTGACTTCCTGGCATGGCAGCAGTGAGCAGGGAATCCAAGCTGTCAGCACCGCAGCACCAAGATGAGGCTACACCGCTCCAAGCAGCCCCCACCCATGTGGCCACACTACACAGCAGCTGCTCCAGCACTGCTATGACAAGTCTGTGCTGTGCGTGAGTCTGGGAGTGCCTCAGCACGAAACAGCCCCCGCCCAGGGACAGCCAGGACCCGCCCCGAGCCCACACAGACACCAGTAGCCTAAAAAGGCAAGTGCTGGGCCTGGGTGCGGGAGTAGCACAGCACCACCCGGGGGCTTCTTTACAGGCAGCAGCTTGGAGAGGGAGCAGAGTGGGGCCTCTTTTTACAGCTTGTTGGGGGTGAGAGGGAGTGTGGGGTCTCATCTCTGTAGGGCATCAGGGACCTACTTACCAGTAGGCAGCTTGTGGGGTGAGGTAGGGGACCTTGTGGCCCCAGCTCTCTGGGGCCTCTTTACAGGCTGAGGCAGGCAGCTTGTGGGGTAGGGGAGAGGAGTGTGGGTGGCCATACCTCCCCTTTAAAAAGAGGACACTTATGAAAAATACATGTTGCAGGGCTGCACTAGATCCGATGAAGTCCTGCAACATGTATTTTTCATAAGTATCCTCTTTTAAAGGGGATGTATGGCCACACTAAGTGTGGGTTCTCAGCTCTCTGGGGCCTCTTTACAGATCGTGGGGTAGGGTAGGGGAGTGTGGGGCCTCAGCTCTTTAGGGTGCCTGGCAGGGGCCTCTTTACAGAGGGAAGGGGAGTGTGGGATCTCAGCTGTTACTATCGTGCTGGTTCTTTTGCTCTTTCAAGTTGTAATTCTTTTTCTGATTGTTTCTTGTCTGCCTGAGGTGGAATTGGGAGACCTTGAGAGATTTTGTCATTAATAAATAAATAAATAAATAAATAAATTAATTAAATTAAATACATTATGGTGACATCTTTGCCTTTGCACATTGAGTAAAGATTTTCAATGCAAACCCCTCACTAATGCTTACATTTCTCTTGCGCACACAGCTAACTAAAACTCATTTCTGTTTCTAAGATTCTTTCTGCTGTTTACTTATTACTTTGCATTTGTCAATCTATCAGTTGTTTCCCACAATAAATTAGTTATACCCCCTGTAGTCTTTCAAAGCACTCTGTAATACAAATTAACTTATGTTTTTTGTCTTATAATATTTAGCCTCTGTTCCTGTTTAGCAATACTCCCTAATCTGCCTATTACCCTGATAGATTAACTCTCCCTTATAGAGAACAGCATTGTCCATTTTCAAAAAGCTTTTTCTTATGGATGTGCTCAAAACAAGGTGCTTTGGTGTAACAACCCCTGTCTTCCTCCTTTCCCGGAAGTAGCAACAACCAAGATTAAAGAACTCTTAAAGAACTCTTCCATGTTAACTGGAATGAATCAATTTACGGAATACCTGCCTCCTGTAGTCCATAATTCATATGAACCTCTTATTTGTAACTGTCTATGTCTATGCGTCTTGTTTAGATTGTAAGCTCAATGGAGCAGTGACTGTCTTTATGTTGCATGTGTCTGTACAGTGCTCTGTACACTTAGTTGAGCTATAGAAATGATGATGATGATGATGATTGATTAACTCTTCCCCTGCTTGGAAACTTTCAGTAGAGTTTCTGGAATAATGGGCCCTTTTCACATGAGACACCTCCCCGCACCCACGTGGGCGACTGGGTTGGCGAGGGGGGGGCATCTTTGGTGGGGATGGGTGGGGATGCGTGCACATTCCCGTGCTCCACGCACCTCCGAAAACGGAGGTGTCACCATGCGTGGAGATGAGTGGAGGTGTGTGTGTGTGTGTGTGTCCGTGTGATGGGCTGCACGCGTACCGCACACCCACGGCCTCCACCCACCCCACCCCTTCTTGCTTGTTTGGTGAGGTTAATACCTCCCTTTAGCCTCATTTTAACCCTGTGCTCATGTGAACATGAGGTATATTAAAGTGAATTAGGGAGGTACTTCCCTCTGAAAGTAATACTCTCTTCAGGTTTGTTATCATGAGCACTAAACAGCTGGAGGATTGTTGCTGCCAGTGCCACGCCCCCACCCAGACATATTAGAATGAACCAATAAAGGTAGGAGTGGGACTCTAATGATGAGCAGTCATATCAACCTTGATACCATATATAATATTATACCATATATACTATATGTGTAAATGTGCAGGAGAGCATTTTAGTGCTGGATGTGCATGCCCTCTAGATGCAATTTTGTTGGAAAAATATGTGCAGCAGGTTTGGTACAAATAATTTCAGTCTTAATTCAACAAAAAAATGAATTGTTTGGGGAATATATAGAGACATTATTTGCAGAATTTTATATTATTTAATTTTTTGAAAATTCAAGACAGCTGGGGAGAAAAGGCTGATAGTTTTATTGGAGGAAAGAGAAAATGATTTTAGTTTAATATAGCTCTTACAAACAATATTTGACTACAGGTATTAAGTTACTGTACACTAAGTGAAAATTAATATGACAGCATGAGGTGTAGTACAGGTTTGAAATAGATAAGAGCACTTAAATGTTGTATTTTTCTTGTGACTGTAGCACCGAGAAGGCTCAGTCCTGGACCAGAGCCCTCATCTTCACCCACTTAGTATTCCCAGCAGAACAACGGCTTGGCAGGGGATTAATTAAATTCTTTAAGCCAAGACTGGTGTGGCAGGGGTCATTTATTGCCAAGCATCAGAGGGATAGATTCTGTTTGTGTGTGAAGTGTTATTGCCAGCCCCACATGTTCAAAAGCCATGGGTCAGTCCTCCATAAACGATAAGACTGGAAGAAACAGGAGATTTTTAAAATAAATAAAATCAGGGACTTGGTGGGGGAGTGGATTGGAGAGGGCATGGCTTGGGGGGCTCTCACAAAGAGCTCCTGCACTTTTTAATTTAGCACTATACCACTGGTCAGCAGTTCCCTTGTCGTGGACGGATCATTATCTCCTCCAGGCTGGTCTCCTGGTGCACGTTGGCCCCTAGAGAGGTGTCGAGTCAGTTCGGTTGGTTTGCCCCTAGAACCAGAAGGGTTCTGGAATGCTCTGGGGGATGTATCCTTTGGTTTTGATGACCGTCCACTCAATGACCTCGTGGTCTTTTGGAATTTTGTGCTGACTGAGGCCACTGACTATATGGCGCCTAGGCATCCGCTCCCAAATCGCCAACAACACAGGTCCCCATGGTATATGGAGGATCTGAGGCGGATGAAGAGGGAAGGGCAGCAGTTAGAGCAATGGTGGCGTCATTCTCATACTGAATTTTACCAATTGTGACATAGTCTGTTTACGTACCTATATCATGGCGGTGTGGGCAGCAAAGAAGGCATAGGTACGTATGCATCCACTAAGTCATGTCCAGCTGAGCTTTTCTGGGTGGTGAGGGGGCTGGTCAGTCCAGCCTCCCTCCGCCTGGAGTTAAGTCATCTAATACTTGCTGTAACTCGTTTGTGGACTTTTTTTCAGATAAAATCGCTCAGATCCATAACAGTTTCGACACCACGCTTTTGACAGTAGGTGAACCAGAGGCAGTTGAAGCCCCATCTTGTCCTGTTTTATGGGATCAATTTCAGTGCATGTCACCCTCTGATGCAGAGGATGCTCTGGGGACTGTTTGAGCCACTCATTGCAAACTGGATCCATGTCCATCCTGGCTGGTTAAGGCCAGCTGGGAGACATTGGGGCTGTTGCTCGCCAGGATAGTCAATGCCTCCCTTAAGGAGGACAGAATGCTGGACTGCCTCAAGGAGATGGTGGTGCGGCCAGTTATTGGCTGGTTTCTAACCTTTCCTTTTCAGGGAAGGTTATTGAGCGGGTGGTTGCTCGTCAGCTTCAGGAGCATCTGGACTGGATTAGTTTCCTAGAACCCTTGTAGTCTGGATTTCATCCAGGTTATGCCACTGAGACTGCATTTGTGGCCTTGGTTGACAACCTATCCCATGAGTTGAACCAGGGTCGTTCGACCCTGTTGATCCTATTAGATCTTTTGGCTGCATTTGATACCATTGATCATGAGTTGCTGGTGACTCAGTTGAGGGACCAAGCCAGAGTGGGGGAAACTGTTCTTGAATGGTTCCTCTCTTTCCTTGCCAGGATAATTCAACATGTGGTGCTGGGTGATTGTTCATCTTCTCCCTGAGATCTCATGTGCAGACCCGGATTGAGCTTTTGGGGGCAGCAATCCTGGTGCCGGGTCCCCCCTCAGGTTTTTTTTTTCCCTTCCTGCATGGCCGGAGGCTGCTGCACACAGCTGAGGTCTGCTGCCTAGGTCCCCATCCCTCACCTGCCTCTGCCATCTGCCTACTAGTAGTGTTGTAGCCGCAGCAGTGGGACCCTGGACACTTATCCGACTTGGAGATAAAACTGTTTATTTACAAGCAACTCCTCCCCATGTGAGTGATCAGAAGGTTGTTGCATTGTAAAGAAGGTTCTTTGAGATGGCTCAGAAGGTTCTCACAACTGGGTTGTGCATGGCATTCTCACCATATTCAAATAATAGACCACGTGATGGTCTCAAGCTCCTCTAATATAAAAAGTACTCTCCCCCTCAGAATGACAGTTTCTTCCAACCCTTTCTAGGAATATAAGAAAAAAAAATCCATGTGGGGCTGGAAGGGTGGGTGTTGTGAGAATGTTCAAAGCCATCTTGATGAACCTTGTTTACAAGGCAGCAATCTTCTGTTCTTCTTCAAGTGGCTCCTGACAGACCCTTTTTACTTGACTCCACTGGGTGTGGGGGTCTGTGGGCACACCGGTGCGTGCACACAGCTGCACATGCATCCCCACTCACCCCCCACTCATCTCCACCCATGGAGCAACCACCATTTTCCCTGGTTGCTCCGTGCGTGAGGACGAGTGGGGGGTTAGTGGAAATGCATGTTAGGTGGGTGTGCACTCACACCCCTACTTACTGCAGGTGCATGTGCCACATCGTTCACACGGGGCTCCCCCACCCATGAACATGCAGCGTGGGGGCAGCAGCCTGAGAAGGGTCTAGGGGTGCAAAATTCCTAAGTCTGGTCCTGCTCATGTGTGGAGTCCCGCAAGGTTCCATCTTATCCCCTCTATTGTTCAACATGTATATGCAACCTCTGGGGGCGGTCGTCAGAGGGTTCAGCGTAAGGTGTCATCAAAATGCTGATTACACCCAACTGTACCTCTCTTTTTTGTTGGATCTAGGCCCAGAAGTCTCGGTGCTTACCTGGTGTTTGTCAGTTGTGGGGGACTGAATGAGGGCGAGCCACCTGAAGTTGAATCCCAACAAGACGGAGGTGTTGGTTGTGGGAAAAACCGGGGGAGTGATGGCCACCATCAAAAATGGGGTCCATCCTCCCTTGTTGTCACAGGTCCAAAGTCTGGGGGTGCTCCTAGACCCACAGCTCCGCCTGGATGTCCAGATGAAGGGGACGATGGTGATGGGCATGTTTTTCCAATTACATCTGGTGCGATGACTTCGGCCGTATGTCTCAGACACGGACCTTGTCACTATCATCCATGCTTTTATTACCTCAAGATTGGATTACTGTAATGTGCTCTATGTGGGGTTACCCTTGGGGATGGTCTGGAGACTGCAGCTGGTGCAGAATGTGGCGGCTCGCCTCCTTTGGGGGATAAGTCATCGCGAGCACAGTACACCAGTGCTCCATTCTCTACGTTGACTGCCAATCGTCTTCTAGACCCAATTCAAGGTGTTGGTTTTTACCTTTAAAAACCCTAAACGGCCTGGGCCCCACTTATCTATAGGATCACCTCACCCTCTGTGTCCTGGATTGGCCCCTGTGGTCAGCCAGGAGTGTCGTCCTTGAGCTCCCCCAGGTTTCCCAGGTATCGACTATGAGGAGGGTGTTCTCAGTGGCTGCACCGTGGCTGTGGAACTCCCACCTGCTGGAGGTCTGCCTGTCCTTAGACCGCTCCTCTTTCTGTAGACAGTGTAAGACCTGGCTGTTCCACCAGACTTTTGGTGAGGGCGACGGGTGGGGGGTTGGGTTAGGATTAGGAATTCTTTTGTGTTTTTTTTCTGCCAGGGTTATTTTAATGTGTACTGGTTTTATTGTTTTATGGTTATTTTAAGATATTGTTAGCTGCCTCAAGATGCGTGAGGAGAGGTGGCGTAAAAATATGAGAAAAATAAATAAACAAAACAAACAAATAAATAAATAACTTCTCTGTTAAACAGGGAGATATTACCATTTTACAGAAGAGTAACTCAAGACAGGCCCAGTCTTAGAATTTTCAGGGCCCAGGAAAAAAAATAAAATGTGGGGTGAAGGGTCCCCTCTGGCCCTGGTCTCCATAGTCCCACCCCTTTAAAACTGACAGTCTGGTGTTTGCTTAAAGAAACAAAGAAGTGCCATAAGTTTTCATGCACACACAGGCTTTCCTATGCATGTGCAAATGCACAAATTCTCTCTTCCCCTTTCTCACACACATACAACCCCCTCTCGCAGGGAGAATTCAGAGATTGTTGAATTACTGAAAGACAGCAGAAGGTGGGGCAGAGCCCCACAGGAAGCAGTCACCCTTGGGACTAAAAGTCTTGGGCAGGGAGAGAGCCCCGCAAAAATAGCCTGTTCTGGAATCTCAGCAGTGCTGGACCCAATGCTGCAAGTGGGCCAGCATTGGACCACCCTACGGGACCCTCTTTGACCAAGGGGTCTAAGCTATAGCCTGTACTGTCCCTGGTTAAGGTTGGCTGTGACTCAAGGACAGATGTTATGGCCCAAATTTTTAACAGTGTTCACTAACTCTGTGGCAAATTTGGGGGGAACCTGAAACTAATAGCAGTGTGAACAACAGAAACTTCAACTGGAATTATGAATGCAGAGTGCTTCTAAAAAAATGCTAAGATCACCAATGATCTTCTTGTGCCTAAATCCAACCACCTTTATTCTATTCTTGTCCTCCTTGATCTCTCGGCTGCCTTCGACACTGCTGACCACTCGTTCCTGCTTGAATCGCTCCACTCCCTTGGATTCTGGGACTCTGTCCTCGACTGGTTCTCCTCCTGCCTCTCTAACCGCTCCTTCAATGTATCTCTTCCTAACTACTACTCCTCCTCCCTACCCCTCTCAGTCGGAGTTCCCCAAGGCTCGGTCATTGGCCTTCTCCTCTTCTCTGTTTACACCCAATCCTGAGGCAAACTCATTGCCTCCCACGGTTTCCAATACCACCTATGCGCTGATGACACTCAACTCTCTCTCTCCATTCCTTCCCTCTCCCCCTCTGTTTAAGCTCGTCTCACCAACTGTCTCTCCGATATCTCTGCCTGGATGTCTCAACACCAACTCAAACTGAACATGGCAAAAATTGAACGCCTTATCTTCCCTCCCAATCCTTCCTCTCCCTCTTCCCTGTCAATTACCATTGACGGAGTCTCCATCCTCCCTGTCCCCCAAGCCCGCAGCTTGGACTTCATCTTCGATTCACACCTCACCATCAATCTCTACATTGACTCCGTTGCCAAATTCTGTCGCTTCTCCCTCCACAACATTGCCAAGATCCACCCTTTTCTGTCTGTCTCCTCTGGCAAAACTCTCATCCACGCCCTAGTCATCTCACGCCTCGACTATTGTAACCTCCTCCTCGCTGGCCTTCCCCACTCTCACCTTTCTTCCCTTATCTCTGTTCAAAACTCTGCTGCCAGGATCATCCACCTAGCCCGTCGCTTTTACCATGTGCAGCCTCTCCTATCCTCTCTCCACTTCCCGAGCGTATTCTGCACAAGATCCTCGTCTTCACCTACAAAGCCCTTCACAACCTCAGTCCCCGCTACCTCTCTGCCCTGATCTCCCTCCGAACCCCTGCTCGAGCACTCCGCTCCTCTTCCATCCCCTCCCTCACCCTCCCATGCCTCCCCTGCTCCCCCAACCGCTTTCGTCCCTTCTCCCTCGCTGTTCCGCACACCTGGAACTCCCTCCCTGCCCTCCTCCGCCTTGCCCCCACCCTCCACACCTTCAAGTCCCTCCTCAAAACCCACCTCTTCTGCTCCACCCTTCCTAACTCCTGCTAACCATCCTCACCCAGGATTATCCCCCACCTGTTATCTGAAAACTCCCAATTTACTGTAACCAAACCAAGAACATGTACCTGAGTTCCTGCATCCCCTTGAATGTTGCATCCCTTGTCTCTCCCTGTTCCCCCTTCCCTGTCTCCCCTCCCCATCTTTAGATTGTAAGCTCTCAGGCAGGGACCGTGCCTATCTTATTCTTTGTAAAGCGCCAGGTACATCGCTGGTGCTATATAAATGCTAATAATAATAATAATAATAATAAATTAATAATTAACGCACCCAGCGAATGAGGAATACCTAATTAATGAGCATCCCCCAAAGGTTTTTTGGCTTAAGTGGTTTTTCCACTGTAGCACCACATAGGAAGTGTCAATGGTGTCAGCAAATGGTAAAATTTTAAAAAGTGATTTCTGCTCTGATTCAAATAGTTTGGGTCTAGATCAGACTTCTCAGCAATTCAGGCCTGTTGCTCTTGCCCAGGAATAATGCTACTTACAAGCTCATAGTTCCAAGCTATTTTACTTTGAAAGATAGTTGAAGAGATTAGTGATGTGCTAGTCAACTAATTTTGTCATCTCTACCAGCTTGATACTTTGATATGACCTTTTTCTTTTTTTACCTACACCACCAGATGGCAACCTAGCATAAACTTTAAAAGAGAGGTTAATAGTAAACTAAAGATGAGAAAAGAAGAGGAAGCATTGTAAAGAACGGTTACTTTTGTCGCAATACAATCTTTGGCATTTTCCTTATTTCTAATATGCTTGATAGTGGTTTTGTCCACAGTAGTAACAGAACTGCCTGTCTTTTGCTGGAGGCTAGATTAAATGCACAGAACTAGAGAAATTCCATTTCTCTTGATCTACTCTACCTAGAGACCTTAGCTGCTGAGGCAAAACTGAGATCTTTCCTGATCCTTCTTAGGACTGACAGGTGCCGCCAGCATGTTTTTCTTTTTAGCCAGTAGGGCAATCTGCTATCCATACAATCAGCATAAAAGACTTTATGTTCATCCAAGAAGGAAATACTATTACTACATTTATACATATCAAAAAGGGAGTTGATACATGCAGATTAGCTCTTTGTTCCACAATAACACATTGTATTTCTGTAATCAGGAGCTTACAGGAAATCAAATTCATCTTCTACAGAATCTTATGTAGCAGAACACTAAGATACCCATCACCTAAGAGGACTTGCAAGATGTCTCTTGAGTTTGAAAATCCTGATAGAAAAATGTTTCTAGGGTAAAAGAAAACAACAAAATAGTTGGTGCAAAATACATCACCAATAATCTCTCATAGAGAGACACCCTCCCATGAGATAATATTAGGCTGTCATGTGATTGTAGAACAAACTCTAGAATATCCCGTCCCCCCACAAATGCATAGGCAAGAAGGGTGGTTGTCCAAGCCACCTTTAAAATAAAGGAGACTGCAGCTTTGATATCTGGAACAGAGGATCCCGTTTTTTCCTACCACAGCTGAGGCAGGAAGGTTGTTGTACAGCCACAACAAGGTTTCCTGTGCAAGCTGCACAGACTGAAAATTTGCTCCTGTGGGTTAGGGTGAGAACAAGAGTGGGCAGAGCCAGCACAGGTTAGTATTAACTTACCCAGCTGGCTGAATTGCTGCCAGTTGGTCAGGTAGCAATGGAGTGCAAACTCCACCCACCTGCCCACTTAGGACATTTTTAATGGACCGCAGCTGTGGGGGTGGGTGCACACAGATGCACACCCATCCCGCCCCCCATCTCCATGAATGCTTCCACATAGAGCAACCTGTGTTTTCATTGTTTGTTCCATTCAGGGGAAATGGGTGGAGGTACATGTTACATGGGAGTGCACATGGACGCCCACCCTTTGCCACTTTCAAACAGGATGCACTCACTCATGTCCACTGCGTGGGTATGCGTGGGCATGAGTAGATGCATCTCGTATAAAAAGGACCTTGGTCTGGTACTGCAGGCTTAGCCGGTCGCCTTAATCAGGACCAGGAAAGAATTTTCCCCTGGAATGGGCAGATTGGACAAGCCCAGGTGGGTTTTTTTCACCATCCTTGTAGTGCCATACCCTACAGTATGCAAATTGTGCTATCAATGGGGCATTCAAATAAGGTGGTTCAATTTTGATCTGTTGCTGCTCATGAGTTTAGGCTGGAGTCCAGTGAGAAAGGTAAATAGAGAGCTCACACAATTGGATCAGAACCTTCCTTGGAAGGAAACAGATTATTATGGAAGTTAGAGGCATCTCAGGGAGGTGACAGAAAGTTGAACCTATCAGGGAAGAAGTGACCCACGGCCTCACCCAACTCTGGGGTGTGTGTGTGTGTGTGTGTGTGTGTGTGTGTGTGTGTGACAGGATCCGTGTTACTATGCAGGATACATGTTGTCCCTAGTTGGTGCAGAAACCATCACTTCTCTCTCATGACTCCAACTTGGGAGGGTCTGGGAGCTGGAGAATGGACTGATATCTCCACTCGGGCTTAGTGAGCTGCAGGTATTGGACATGTTGGGGGAAGGGTTATGTTCTGTTAAAAGATTGTTATTGTTGATATGTTTATCCTTCTCCCTCCCCCCCTTTTTTTTTTTTACCAAGACTGCAAGTTAGGTTTTCAATAAAAAGTTAACCCAATTGTTGTGTCTGTAGCCTTCTTTCATGTGTGTGTGACAACCAAGCATTACAATATAAAAAGGTTAAGATGTGTGTTTTTCCTAGTCTAGAGCATGAAGATGCATGTCTGTTCCTAAACTCTGGTCTTACAGGTTGTAGTGCTGGGGCTCTAGGCATAGAAACAAGAAAATGAAACTGAAATCATTTTGAAACTTCCAATTTAACAGAATACATTCCCATTTAAAATATGAGATTTTATTAAACACACCAGATCATTTATGATCCGAGAGCTCATTATGATACAGATAAGCTGAGTACTTTGATTTTGATAGGAAGCTTTGGTTTTGTTGCTCTAATTATCCCTTGAAATCAGATTATAATAATGCTAACTTCAAGAGAGAAAAGCAAATGTAAATTAGGTAAAACATTTAACAAGACAGCTTGTTCCAGTTTGCCTTTAATAATTTATTCTAAATGAACAATACATTCTAATTGCAGAGTTCTTTCTTATCTACCAAAGCTTAAAGTTATCCCTGTTTATAGAACTTTTCTAAATAAAAAGGGGTTTATTTGGGAAATATGATTTTTTAAAAAAAATCTGTGCTCATAGAACTCTATGGTCCCTAAAAGAACATGGTCCTCTGATAGGGGTGTATGTACACCAGGACCCCATGTCAATTTTAGTTATTGTTTTCATTATTAAAATGTGTCATTTTCATTTTTATTAATAACAAAATGTTGTTTTTCGTTGTTGTTAGCGGCACTGATTTCAAATGAAGATTTTGTTTTTGGTATCGGTATTGATATTGGTATACACACAGTATCTAGTTTTATTTATATCTAGTTTTATTTATACTATACTACCTATATCTATCTCTTTATATATGTGTGCAGCGGGAGATAGGCAGGGGAAGGAAAAAGGTAAAATCTACGGGTAAGGAATAACGATGGTAGTGATATATATGGAATAATTTTTAGTGCAAGCACCAGCAGATTCTGCAAATGCACCCTGACAGAGCAATAGCTAACACAGAACCAGAGTCAAGCAGCCCAGCCCTGCAGTATAAAGGGTTGAGTACCCTCCCCTAGAGCTCCCCTGATTGGTTCTAGGAGGCAGGAGGCATTGAGCAATCACAGGGTGCCATTCAACTATCTGGGATCTGCTTGTGCTGCTCATTGAACAGCGATTACATCCATCAGGTCCTTCCCCTCCCATCACAGGCCCAGTTCAACACTGTTTCTGACTCTGAGGTGTCTGCTCCCTCCTCCCCACTCCACATTTCCCTCCAAAAAACACCTGCCTGGTTGCTAGGCAATAACTAGATCAATAACTACTTTTGCTATTGTTACTGATGTTCGTTATTTTTTTGTCATTTTCATTATTGCAATAACGATAATGAAAATGACAAATTTTGTTTTTGTTATTGATATAATGAAAATGACATGCACACCCCTGAGGTTCTGAGAATCTTCTTTTGTGGTGCTGCTTCTGCCTTCCATAACTCCAGTAGCAGCTGTTGGTGTCCACTGTCCAGTAACTTGCAGGATTTGGCTCCAGAAATGTTCTAACTATGAACATATAGTCTGTTAGATATCATTAAAATATGCTATTTGTTAATAATTGTGTATTAATACAATAATAATTGTGTTAAATATGGTGATCTGAGTTTTAAAATTAAAATTCACTTGTTGAAGAGCCAAGTTGAGACATCTAGGCCAGTTTTTAAATGATAAGAAAGTTAAAATCATGGACAAAACAGAAGACGGCAGCCACAAACCTTTGTTTTGGAGATCTCTATAAACAAACAGTCCTCCAACCCCTCAAACATCTAGGGATGTGTGAACAGAACCAGGTTCAGATGTTCGGCCGTTTGGTGGTTTGGGTCGAAATTTGAGTTCAGATTCGGTATTCGGGTCGGTCGAGCTCGGTTCGGTCTTTCGTTCGGTGCAATTGGGAACTCAAAATGACATTTGGTTTTTGAAATAAAGGGAAAAAACTGCAAAACATATTTCTGGCTATAGCTTTTTTGTTTCTTATTCAATTTTGATGAAGATTGAGGATATTGTACCCCTGATGGAGGACACTATGTAAAGCAAACTCCAGAATGATTAGATAAGGAGAACTGATTCCAGAAGCAATTGAATTTTGTGATTTTAGGAAAAGCTCCATACACATTCATGGCTACAACTTCTTTATCTTGCATCCAATGTTCATGAAACGTGTGCATATTAAATTCCTGCATATGCTTAATATTTCTGCCAATTTTAGGAAAGAGTAGATAAAGGGTCCCAAGGGTATAACACATTAACCTGAAAATACATTTCCAGCTGTTACATTTTGATATTCCATTCTGTTTACAGGATATTTGACAAGAATGTATCAAATACCTTTCCTGCCATTTCAGCAAATGTACAGGAGATTTTGATAAAGGGACCCAATTATATAAGCAATTGATGTTGTCCCTGTGAAGATCATTATTCAGATGAATATCAGCATATTCAGTGCCAGTCAGAGGCAGGCACCCTGCATGGCAGGGGGAGAGAGACTGTAGGAGGAAGGATGTGGAGCAACCCCAAAGACTGACAGACACATTCAATGGCCAAACACATTAGTGCAAGCTTCTAGCTTTACAGGACCAATTGGTAGTGGCTTCGAAGTGGGCATATGGGGCGACCCTGAGGCGGGCATAAGCAGCATAACTGGGACTTCTGAGATAGCATCCCAGCAGTCAGGAGACATAGTTTAAACACATCCAGGCTGGCCAATTATTACACTCACATCCTGCAGCACTGAGACAGATGACATAAGAGAATCTCTATTGGCTCTTTCCTAAACAGATGCTTCTGACTTCCCAGAAACAAGTGGGGGAGATATGTTGGGATTGTCCCAGCACAGAATGAGGATATTTAGTTGACATTTCAGTTGACCAATTCGCATCACAAACCGATCTTATACCACAGTGACATAAGAGAATCCCAGGCATAGGCCCCTTCTCTACATATGTTGTACAGGCATATCAAATTGGGACCTTTTATAAAATCTTTCTGATATTTGACAGAGATGATCATGAAAGTGCAATATATAGCCCTGCCAAATTTCATGTACACTGGTTGGACTACAAAGATGTTATAGTCAGACATGCATTTATATGTTAATTGCTTATACCACCAAGACCCTTTTTTCAATCCTTCTGAAATTTAGCAAAGATAGTAAATATTGAAAGGGGTATACATTAGACATGAGGCAAAGACGTTACAGCTAAGAATGTATATGTAGAATATTGCAAAATACAATAATTCAATTGCTTCTAAAATCGGATGCCTTTATCCAATCATTTTGAAACTTGGTATACATAATGCTTTCTATTGGAGGTATAGGCATCCCAATATTCAGTCACATAGCATAGAAAACAAAAACGTTACAGCTGATAATGTGTTTTCCATTGAAACCAATGGAAATTCAATTCTGAACTCACCGAACGCATCTGAACCAAATGTTCAAATTCGAGTTCGGTTCACACATTCAGTTCAGTCAACTGAACTATTCGAGTTTGGTCCGAACTCCGAACTTCCCTTAGGGAAGGTTATTGAATGGGTGGTAGCTTGTCAGCTTCAGCTGCATCTGGATACTATTGTATTCCTGGGCCCTTTGCAGTCTGGTTTCTATCCTGGTCATGACATGGAGATTGCACTTGTGGCCTTGGTTGAGGACCTTCGTCTGGAGTTAGACCAGGGAAATTCAACCCTGTTGATTTTTTTAGACCTTTCAGTGGCTTTTGATATCGTTGATCATGAGGTGTTGTTGACTCACCTGTGGGACATGGCTGGAGTGGGCGGGAGTTAGGACTGCTCTTGTGTGGTTCAGCTCTTTCTTGGCTGGGAGGTCTCAGTGGGTGTTGGTCAATTGTTCATCATCTCCCCAGGATCTTGATTATTATTTTTTTCATTTTTGAACATAATGGGCCAAAGCTAAAATGAATTTCCAATAATTACACAACATCAATGCCAGTATTTGTAAGTTAAAATGAAACTTTCTAATGCTGGTTTTGTTTAATAAGTATTTAGAAACAACTGAAAATCAACCATATAGATAAAGGCAAAAATAGGAGATGTGGTTGTTTGGAATGGGCTGAGTAATAATGGATGTAACATAATAGCTGGTCTTGCAAAGTTCCTGTGACCTTGTGTTGAAATCTCAAAGAACAACATTTTTACTCAGATTTCTGCTTTAGCCAATCTCAAACTGGAAAGTATGCCTCTTTTGGGTCTGATGAATTTGATTCAAGGGGTTCAAATCTTATTCCCAAAATAAGATTTCCAAAATATTATTCTGAAATGGTCTGTGGCCTGACCAAAGGAACCTGACCTCTCCCATTAGGCCTAGGCCAGTTGTACTGTCTCTCCTTGGGTGTTTTTACATGAGACACCCCCACGCATGGACACTCACCGTCCATGGGGGGAATGTCTCATTTGAATATGGTGCATGGGGGTGATGGGGCTTAAGAGAGAGAACAGAAGCCCAGTCAGACAGTGTTAGCTTGGCGACAGCAGGGCGAAGTGCTCCACAACGTGCTGGAGACACCCTGCTGGGGAGGTAGGAGAGAGCCCTGCCCCACGGAGGGGGCAAGGGGTTCAGGAAGGCCCTGTAGGGGTAGGGCCTTGACCCCCAGGAGCTGCTAGGGAAAGAAAGCTGCCTGGGAGGCCCCTTAGTTATTATTATTATTATTATTAACAAACATTTATATAGCACCAGCAGTGTACATGGCACTTTACAAAGTAATAAAATAGACACGGTCCCTGCCCCTAGGGCTTACAATCTGAGCGACAGGAGCTGGGGGAGAGACATAGGAAGGGGAACAGAGGGAGAGACAAGGGGTCTAACATTCATGAAGATGCGAGGTCTCAAGTGCACGTACTTGGCTTGGTTACGATGAGAATGACAGCAGGCAGGTCCATGTGGCAAGGATAAGGGTAAACAGATCGTAGGTATAGGAATAGTGGCTCAGCAGGATAAAGAGTCAGACAGAGCAGAGCGAAAGAGGTGAGTTTTAAGGAGAGATTTGAAGGTATGAAGGGAGGGGGCAAGGCGGATGTGGACAGGGAGGGAGTTCCAGGCATGGGGGGCAGCAAGTGAGAAGGGACGAAGGCGCTTAGGGGAGCAGGGAAGGCGTGGAAGGGTGAGAGAAGGGACAGAGGAGGAGCGAAGTGCACGGGCTGGAGTATGGAGGGCGATAAGTGCAGAGAGGTAGGGGGGAGCAAGGTTGTGAAGAGCTTTATAGGTGAAGACTAGGAGCTTGTGCAGGATTCGTTCAGGAAGGGGAAGCCAGTGAAGCGAAGAGAGGAGGGGCTGCACATGGTCGAAGCGACTGGCGAGGTAGATGACCCTGGCAGCAGAGTTTTGGACAGAGATGAGGGGAGAAAGGTGAGACCGGGGAAGGCCAGTGAGAAGGAGGTTACAGTAATCGAGGCGAGAGATGACCAGAGCATGAACAAGAGTTTTGGCAGACGAGACAGAGAGAAAAGGGCGAATCTTAGCAATGTTATGGAGGGAGAAGCGACAGGATTTAGCAACAGAGTCAATGTAGGGTTTAAAAGAAAGGGGTGAGTCAAAGATGAAGCCTAGGCTACGGGCTTGGGGGACAGGCAGGATGGTGACTCCATCAATAGTTATTGACAGTGAGGAAGGAGAGGAAGGATGAGGGGGGAAGATAAGGAGTTCAGTTTTAGCCATGTTGAGTTTGAGTTGACGTTGAGACATCCAGGTAGAGATGTCAGAGAGACAGTTGATGAGACGAGCTTGAACAGAGGGAGAGAGAGAGGGAGTAGAGAGATAGAGTTGAGTGTCATCAGCATAGAGGTGGTATTGGAAGCCATGGGAGGCAATGAGTTTGCCTAAGGATGAGGTATAGATCGAGAAGAGGAGAGGGCCAAGAACAGAGCCTTGAGGAACACCAACTGAGAGGGGGAAGGAGGAGGAGGCGGAGTTGGAGAGAGACACATTAAAGGAGCGGTCAGAGAGGTAGGAGGAGAACCAGTTATGGACAGAGCCACAAAAGCCAAGGGAGTGAAGGGAATCCAGCAAGAGTGAGTGGTCAACAGTATCGAAGGCAGCAGAGAGATCAAGGAGGACAAGAATGGAATAGAGACGTTTAGATTTAGCCACCAGAAGATCGTTGGTGATCTTAGCGAGAGCAGTTTCAGTAGAATGAAGGGGGCGGAAGCCAGATTGGAGGGGGTCAAGGGAGGAGTTGGAGGATAGGAAGTCAAGGCAGCGGGAGTAGACAACACGTTCAAGCAGCTTGGAAGCAAAAGGAAGGAGTGAGACAGGACGATAGCTAGAAGGGTCAGAGGGGTCAAGAGTGGACTTTTTGAGAATAGGAGAGACTGTGGCATGTTTGAAGGCAGAAGGGAAAGAGCCAGTAGAGAGGGAGAGGTTGATGATGTGCAGGAAGGAAGGGGCGACAGTGGGAGTAATGGAGGTGAGGAGGCGGGAAGGAATGGGATCAAGGGGGCAAGTGGAAGGGTTGGAGGAGGAGAGCAGAGAGGAGATTTCCTTAAGGGAGGCAGGGGAGAAGGAGGACATGAGAGAAGGAGGGGGAGGAGGGAGAGGGGTGGGAGTGGGAAGAGAGGAGTGGGAAGCGATGTCGAGGCGGATCTTGTCTATCTTGGAGGTGAAGAAGGAGGCAAGATCCTGAGCAGAAAGGGAAGAAGGAGGGGGAGGACAGGGAGGCTTGAGGAGGGAGTCAAAGGTAGAGAACAGGCGGCGAGGGTCCCGAGAACAGGACTCAATGCGGGAGGCATAGTAGTGTTGTCTAGCAAGGGAGATAGCAGAAGTAAGGGTGGAGAGACAGAATTTGAAGTGAAGGAAGTCAGCGTGAGAATGGGATTTGCGCCAGAGTCGTTCAGCAGCACGAGTGCAAGAACGGAGGTGGCGGATACTAGGGGTGAGCCAAGGACGGGGGTTGTGGGAGAAGGCAGGGCGGGAAGAGAGAGGGGCATGGGAGTCAAGTGTGGAGGAGAGAGAGGCGTTGAGAGCAGAGACAGCGGAGTCAGGGGAGGAGGAAGAGAAGACTGTAGGAAGAAGGGGAGAGAGAGAGGAGGCAAAGTCCAGGGGATCAATAGCTTGAAGGTCACGGAAGGGGCGTAGAGAAGGGGAAGAGGAGGGGGGACAGTGGGAAATGTTGAAAGAGGCAAGGAAGTGGTCTGATATAGGATGAGGATCGAAGGAGAGATCAGCGACAGAGCAGTTTCTAGAGAGGACAAGATCAAGAGAATGGCCATTAGTATGGGTGGGGGAGTTGGTCCAAAGGTGGAGGTTGAAGGAGGAGGCTAGGGAGAGGAAGCGAGAGACTGAGGGCTGAGATGGGTCATCAACATGAATGTTGAAGTCACCAAGGATGAGAGTGGGGATATCAACAGAGAGGAAGAAAGTGAGCCAGGACTCAAAGTCAGAAAGAAAGGAAGAGAGAGGACCAGGGGGACGGTAGATGACAGCAACACGTAGATGGAGGGGGGAGTAGAGGCGCACGGAGTGAGCCTCAAAGGTATGGAAGGAGAGAGAGGGGGGAGGAGAAATTGGTTGGAACTGACAGGATTTAGCAAGAAGGAGGCCCACCCCACCACCCCGTCCTTCAGGGCGGGGTTGGTGAGAGAAGGAGAGACCCCCACAGGAGAGGGTAGCAGGCGTGACAGAGTCCGAGGGAGTGATCCAAGTTTCAGTAAGGGCAAGGAGCTGGAGGGAGCGAGAGAGGAAAAGATCATGGATATAGGGAGCTTTACTGATAGATGAGCGACAGTTCCAGAGGGAGCAGAAAAATGGTAGTTGATGAGGGGGGAGGCAAGGAATAGGGATAAGATTGGGAGAAGGGGAGCGTCGTGGTAGGCTAGAGACAGGAGGAATAGGGATAAGATTGGGAGAAGGGGAGCATCGAGGAAGGCTAGAGACAGGAGTGGAAGGGGAGCAATGAGAGAAAGTAGCCAAGGGAGCAAAGGATGTATGGGGGAGGTTAGAGAGTGGTGATCGGTTGGGGGGAGGAAGAAGCTGGGAGGAGAAAAGTAGAGGAAGAAAAAGATGGACAGGAAGAGGAGAAGGAGAGGAGGGAAAGAAAAGGCGAGAAAATAGGGCAGACATGTTAGTGAGTAAGATAGGAGGGGGAAGTACAGTAGAAAAGAAATGGAGAAAAGTACCTGTAAGGCGCGCGCCTTTAGGCGCGCGCTTTTCGGCCCGCTGGTCGGTGGAGCTTGGGGCGGCAGGAAGGCCAAGCCCCAGGAGAGTCGTGGTGTCCTCGAGCGATGACAGCCGAGGATGCTGGGAGCGTATGCAGATGAGCTGCAACCTCACCAGTTCTTAATGGAAGGTATGGTAACCCCTGGGCCTGGGTGAGAGCCAGGCCAGGGTAGAACAGCTGGTATCCCACCTGATGTGAGGGGGCAGCCAAGCCAAGAGTGTATGGGTGGAGACCAGCTAGGCGTAAGGTCGAAGGGAGCCTGATGATGAGGGCAGCAAGATCCACCTGCATGCTCTGAGGGCTACCATGAGGTGAGCAATCGCAGGGGCCAGGGGATGATAGATGAGTCCAGTTCCCAGTGGAGAAAGGGGCTGTGGGATAGATCCCAGAACCACCGGAGGAGCTGGAGGGTGTAGATTCCAAGGGCTGAATACCTGGACAGATTAATAGGCCTTGGAACTCCTAGATGAGGATTGAGGCAAAGAGGATGCCCAGCCTCCAGCCCTTAGAGGGAGATGGTCAGCATCAACAACTGTGAGGGAAAGCAATAGGGAGATCCCTGGGAGGCTGGAGGTCATGGATTCTTGAGGCAGCAGGGTCATCAGTGAGATCAGTAGCCAGTCTAGGGCCATGAGTGTACGCAAGGTGAGCTCAGGGGTGCCAAGATGGCAAGAACACTGAGTGTATGCGGAAACTATGGGTTCTTGAGGCAGACGTTCAAGCACCCTAGGTCTCTGGATTGTGTACCTGAAGCAGCTGCTGTACTAGCAACAGAGCCGTCCCATGGTTGTGAGAGTGGAGAAAGTGAGTGCTACATTGGAAAAGACCTTCTCCCACCAACAAGAGAGAGAGGAACAGCTGACAGAGAGAATCTGTGAGGGGCTCCAGTTCTGCAAGGACTAACAGCTGGGCTGAGGACCGTGATTCATCACAAACTGTAAGAACAAAATAAGCTTGGACACCCACATGCTAAAATGTATTGCAGAGAACCTGTCAGTTTGTAGGAGGAAAGATTAAGAAGCATTTCCAGGTACATAGTGGCACTGGCAACTGTAGAAAAGGTTAAACTATGAATTCCTTGTAATAAATAAGACAGTCATGTGACAAAACTATTATTAAACCATTTTGATAAAAACAGACATGCGGGCAGCACGGTGACTCCCTGGCTAAAGAAACTGCAGCTGAAATGTGCGGGGCAGGGAGGGACAGCGAACAAACGTGCCACGGCCGGAGAACCTTCACGCTGCCCACACAGCCTGGGTTGGGCAGGGAGCTAAACAAACATGCAGATGGCTGGCCCTATCCTGCTCCCAGCACCCTGCCCCTCACCATGACAGACAGCCATGGCAGCCCCTGTCCCGTGGCAGGCCTGAACACACCTGCTAGTCTAGGCTGTGTCCTCTGAGATTTTCCGAGGACGCATCCCAGGCTAGTCACCTACCCACCCTGGGGCAGTCCTGGGCTAACATCTGACTGTGCGTAAACATATTGTCAGTGGATCCCAGGCCAAAGAGGGTCACCGTGAAATCTGTTTCTACCCATAGTTTCAGCTCTGCCACTTTAAAGACTTAATATGTTATCACCAATCTGAGGCCACACTGCCTTTTAAAATGTCTACACACACAGACACACTCGCACCCCAAATTACTTTTGTTTAAAATAAGTAAATACATCTTTGATTTGTCTAATTAAATGAGGTCAGCCTTCTAAAAACTGAAACAAACATGTGACTAAAAAATATTGAGCTCCAGATATTTCCCAGTGGCAACAGCATGGACATTTAGTTCCTATTGTCAAACTCTCCATGCTCCTGAGACATGGAGTATGTGCCAAGCTGGTGTGACTATAAAATTTCTGACTTATTAGTTGGCGGTAGCACTTGCAAAGTCTGCCAAAATACAAGCTAGAAACAAGAACTCATATGAAGAATCATCCTGAACCTCTCAGTAAGAGGCTACAGCATCTGTGCATCAGATTCCAAGTGAAGAAACCAGTCTATCCATAATGATAACAAGAAGAGGGATTTCTCTGGGAGATTTTGCTTCTTGAAAAATATGTATATATGGTTCAGATTTTTTTGTATATCTCAAAGATATTATAGGCATTAACAAAAATAGATTCAACTTTGAAATAAACTAAAACAGCCACTACACAGCCAGTTGACAACATTTGGGATATTATAAAATGCATAATGGTCCTGACTCTAGTCCATTAGCCTCATCAGAGTTACTCCTAGTTCAATTTGGTGTGCAAGCAGAATTAGGTCCAATATTTTTTTTAAAAGTAAGGATATATTTTGATTCACCTAATTAAAACCGTTGACATACTTACCTTCCACTCTGCACACAGAGCCATTTCTGATGTAACTACTTCAGTGAACTGAAGTAAATCGTTTTCAATTGCAACTTCAATAAATCTGTGAAGCTGAATTGCTTGAAGAATTAGAATGCAGAAATTAGAAATCAAAGACATTTTGCTTAGTGTAAGTGAGATTTATCTGACTGAGTGCAGCTCCATAAACTGCTAGATCTTAATCTGAAAGAGCCCAGGGGGAAAGTCTGAAAAAAGCTGACAGCTATGGCTTCTTGAGAAGACTATAAATTTCATTATGCCATAGCAACTGAATATATTTCTCATTAAACATGTAGGCCTAATACCAAGCAAAACAAAACTCTAAGGAATAAAAGTATTGTAAAATTGTATTGCAGATCACTTGTCAATTTTGGGGTGCGGTGGGATCCATGAAATTTAACTAAAATATTTTGCTTATTGGGGCAGGAAATTGTTTCCCAAAATAACGTGCAGAGTACTTCGTAAAACTGACATAATAACATCATGGAAAGCAAAATAAAAAGGACTACAATAGAAATCACCCTCCGCGCTTGCCACAGCGGGGGTTTGGCGCCACCCCCTCACCCCTAGGAGGAAAAGGCAAGGACAGGAGGCGGCTGCGGGGGGTGGGGGCGAGCGGTTGCCCAACAACCAAGATGGGCACCCGGAATTCTTACGATGAGTGGGATTTCTGGGTGCCATTTTAGGTTCTCTGCTTGCCGCCTCAGTTTGGGTCGCGGCGGCGAGCGGGGAAGACACGCACCCCCCCACCCGCACCCCTTTGGGTAGCACTCTGAGTTAACACTGGTCACCAGTTAGGACCGGAAAGGAATTTTCCCTAGGCCTGATTGGCAAACTAAAGGCAAGGGGTTTTTTGCCTTTCCCGGAGTGTTAGCTTATTCAGCCGAGGGGCGGCACAGCATTTAGTTCGTGGTAGGCCTGCAATTGTCGCACTCTTTGGTGGTGGGCTGAGCTAGGGGAGTTTCAAAAGGTCCACAGTTAGATACATAGGCTGAACAGAAACATCTCAAGAGATGGGTAAGGTGAGGTCATACATAACTGCACAGTGCGGTCCACTGTATGGCCATTCCAGGGGTGAGAGGTGAACGGATGGACCCACTGGGCGGACAAGGTACCAAGCAATGGGTAACAGTGTTCTCACCCTTGTTTCAGCCCTCAAAAGGGGTCCTAGGTGGTAACAACCCACTCCGACCCAGGAAAGCCCAGGGATCGTGGCAAGGGGCAAGTTAACGTTGGGAAGTTAGGACAAAGGAGGGTTCCACTCGGGCTTAACTCGAGAAGGTCCGGAGCCATTAGACAGATGACAAGAGACATTCACCTGTCTTGGATATGGACCTCTTGGTTGCTTACAAACAGTTAAGAAGTAGGACCCCAGTTCAAAGGAGGAAGCGGGGAAGGGCTACCCCTTCTCCCTTTTGGATTTAATTTAACCAATAAAGAGTGCGGCCGTTCTTTCCCACAAACTGTGTCCTCATCTTCTTCCGGGGCGGCAGGTGCGTCGACAAACAGCAAAATTGGGATTAGATGATATTTTAGCCATTTTGTAATTCTCTACTTGTTTTTATTTAGCTAGATAAAGTTTCAGACCAAATAACATATTAAGTAAAATGAACATGTGTATTGGTTTTAGAGATAGTATGTAAGAAAATATACTTAAATATACAGTAGACAGTGAATTAGCTTTATTTTCATTGAGGAATCTCACAACTAGAGATTGCTTGAAACCAACACTTTTGGAAGGAGAATGTCCATCTTGTAAATCGTATTTTCATTGTAGGTAAAACCTAATTTTCAGATTCCTATCTCTATCAACATTTTTTTTGTCCAAAATCCAATTCAAATCTGATTTCTGTAACTGTAGTTCACTTTCATTGTGCCTTGGATTATTGTGAGCTTTTGTAGAATCTTGCAATAGATGTGCAGCTAGCTCAGGTGAGCACTGAGCAACATGTAGAGTTATTTTTTTTAAAAAACAACCACATGCTATTATGTTTGTAGAGCTTTTTGACTGATTTTAATTTTAGATTGTTTTAAAGCAGAGTAGCCTTTCTTACAGTATTTTTTTAAATGTAGGACAACAACAAAAACCATGCCTTGGCATACCGATATCTACATTAGACTAAGCATTCAATTATCAGTTTAAAAGTACAGATGGGAGCATGCACTACATCAGCTTCCAGCACCTGCAGCTCTCTTCTTGGAGGAAAACTCAGTGGCTCACTTTGATGTCTTTGGCAATGGGGAGTAGCCCTCTTCTTTTCATCAGATTGTTGCATGGGTATCTCACCTGTCTTAGAAACAAACTAGGAGACCTGGAGAAATCTGTCTTCAGTTAATCCCAACTAGGTAGTGTGGAAAATATCTATGAGGAGGTGAGGCCATCTTGGTAGATGAAAAAGGAACTATTGATTTCCATAATGGAAGAAATACACAAGAGATTTGACATCTGACTATTAGAGATTCAGGTCACATGTATCCAGGTGACAACAGTGGATAGGAACTAATGTGACTGGTCAGTGCTTCAGCTGCACTTGCTTGGTCCAAGGAGCAGGATGGTGACTTTTACGCTTCCTCTCATCAGATGATGCCAGCATAGCAAGTAGTTCTTCAAAAAAATTCTTTCCTTGTGTTGCATTGGAGGGGATGAGCATGTGGGGAAGATGCAAAGAGGAAAAAAGTGAAGCTTAGTTGGGATGCTCAGTTATTATTTGAGGGGAAAATAGGACACATCCCAGGCACTTTGTCTGCTGCTACACTTCCTGATACTACAAGTTGTAGTTCTTGTGATTTTTCTTGCCCCATATCTATTGGAATGTTAAAGTATTACATGTGATCCATGAGATCTGGTTTCAGTTTCTGACTCTGCCACAGATTTCTTGTTAACCTTGAGCAATTCCATTAATCTTTATATATTTCAGATTCCCACCTGTAAAGAAAAATTAATACAATACTTCCCACTCCAAAGGGGTTTTGTGAAACTTAAGGTGTGGCTAATTTCCTTGATGTTATGAGGCAGTGAGATAGTATGATGTTAAGGGCCATGGAAGTATGTAGATAAAGAACCTGGTGATTAGTTTGGATCTGTAATATTTGGACCACAAATATTAATTACTGAAACTTTGGTGGGAGTGGTGTATCAAATCTGAGGTGTCACTTTTGCCCCATGTTTCTCTCATGCGTTTGCAAGTGGATGGACTACTATTAAATAAATTCTAGGTTTTATTTATACCTCTTTTATCCCTTTTTATTTTAACTTACACTTAACAGTATTTTAAGATATTTTAATATAATTGTACTTCATGCTGCTATAAGTATATGACTTCCTAATATTATTTTTTTCTTTTTTTTAGTGTAGATCTGTGTTTCAGGTGAGAGCTTTGTAATCCCATGATATGGCTGTCAATGAAAAAGACAGCATTGACAATTATACATAGCTGTTTTAGCCCATTAAATTATCTTGCCAATTAGACTTGCAGCTCGCTTAGGAAGAAAAGAAATAAATAGAAGTCAGTGTGAATAGACTTAAAAATAAATTGTCAAATTCAGCTAGTTCTATGACTAACTATACTACCATTATTTGATGCAAAATCTATAGAGATGGAGTTGCTGAATTTGATACTTTTTGCATGCAAAACTGTAGACCTAATCTCTGAAAATGGACGTGGGAGCTTGGCTTTCATTAACATTTCCCCATTATTGCTGCTGCCAGTGTCGACAGACATTTAAAGGGGGGGGGGGGGAGGTACTGATGCATAGAGCGCTCTCTGTAATACCTTAACGGTAGGTTTCTCTCTAGGGAGCAAAGAGAAAGAAACGGATTTTCTTGCTGTGGAACTGGAAAGGCAGCACGGTTGGTTCTGGCAGTGAGAGGGTTGACTGACAGTCTGCAGTGCAGTGGAGTTAGCTGGGCTCCCTATATGGCTGTGGATTAGCTATATGCTAATACTGATAGGAGAAGCTGTACCGAACACAGCGAGCTGCCGGTGGAGGCAATCAGAGTCTTAGCAGAGCTGACTCCTCAAGAGCCATGGCTGAAGGGGGTGAAGGAGGGGAAGATGAAATACAGTTTCTACGAACTGTAAGTATCTGCTTTTCTAGGTCATATAGTAGACCATTTTACTGTGTTTTCTCGTGTGTTCTTGCTGTATTACATCAAAAAGAAAATGTTATTTCTGTGCCGGCTTGCAAAGTAGGAAGCTTGATTTAGTCAGTAAAAATAATGCAAGAATATGAGCTACAACAGCACTGAGCAGTGTCGGTGACTACTTCTTTAAATCTGCTCAATAGCCTGCTTCATACCAGTTTGGCATAGAGACCCATTTCCGCTATAATCCCCCCGTGTTTGAAGCGTCCTCCTCATCAACTTTGTACTTGGGTTTCTAAATGTTGCATGCCAAATAGCTAACCTCTGAAACTTCTGTCTAGGTTAGGTTTCACTGACATTAACAGAAGCTTTGCAGATGGAAGAGCCCTGAAATGATGAACAAATCAGACCAGAATGGCCCCTATGACTCCCAATGTATATTTGGGGTTGGGGGAATCCACAAATGTGACTCTACAAGTAATCCAAGATCTTTTCTCTGATTAAAAGAGGTTTATTGTGAAGGGGGAAGCAGAGATTTCTCTGACTCAGGGTGTTGAGTGAAATAGCCTGCACTCAGTGTAATGTTCTATAAAGAGTTCTCGCACCATTCTTCCTTAAGGCTTTACACAAACCTGGCAACTGGACTTTGAAACAAGTGTTGTTTATGCATTAACTTCACTGATGTGGGTTGGGTGAGATCCATTTGTTATCTCCTTTTTAATCCTATACTTTGATATTTGTTGGCGTGTAAATGCCATGAAGAAAATCCTGTTGGTTCAAGTGTGTACCCTCCTCCTCCCTCTACCCCCTCATCATTTCATTCATTGTGAAAAATGTTTCAGGAACAGAGAGTACCTGGAGTTGGTGATACAACTTTTTAAAGGCTTTAGCTTCTAAAATAGTCATGCTCACCACCACCCAGAATAGGTGTTTGCTATACATCATTAGAAGAGGGGGCAGGGACATGAGGAAGGTGGCTACTGCTGCTTTTTATGTAAACAGCTAGCAGATGTGATGAAGTGTCATTGACACTTTTTTGCCTCTGAGAACTTTATTAAGAGGAAGATAATTTCAGTGAAGAACAGTACCACATCACACTGCTACACTTCTCTGTTTAAAGAAATTCATCCTTACATGCTTCATGGGCATCTCAGTTTGGGAGAGAACGTTCCCCCTTCCGATAGCCAGTCTTTCACAGAGTACTTAAGCCTTGCACTGCCCATGGTGTGTCTTTGACATTAAACTCTCCCTGAATAACAATGTGAAAAGCCTTGCCCCTTCCCAATCAGACTGTGCCTGCTACATGAGATGACAGCTACTGTTGTTTGCTCACAGTTTGGGAGAACTCTTTTGCAATCCCATCCAGGTGAGAGAAAATATGGCATTAGTCATTGTGGACAAGTGTGAAAGTACTGGGTTTTAGAGGGTGTTCCTTCTCTTCAGTACTCAAGCACACCATGCAGAAATAAAGCTGCTATTCCTCATTTGCCAGGACTGAGATTCCTCTATTTTGCATTCTTATCACAGGGGACAAAAAGCAAAATCTGTTGATGACTTCTCTTCAGTTTAGTTCCATTCAGGGTAACAGAATTAGCTATTAAACTGTCCTACAGACCAATGGGGATGGTGGTATTTATTAGGCACTCATATACTACAGTGATGGGGGCAAATACTCAGATTAATTACTCTTGCCTGACCTTTATGCACATGCATACATGCAATATGGTTACTCTTTTTAGATCCTTCATAATACCATTTTCCCCTTGAAGAGAGAACATTGCTTTTTAGAACCTCCCAATACCGAACCTTCTTCCCCCAGGGTTGGCCTTACTTACTGAAAATTCCATGGATCACCTACAGAAAAGGATTACTTATAGACAACATCTGCCAAATCAGGGGTGGCTGGGGAGACCCTGCCCTGCGGAGCCTCTGCCTAACTCACAGCTGAGCTAGTGGCTCTGCCAGTGCATCTGCAAAGCCATGTCAGATGTGTGTGATAGAGGAGGTGGAAGGAGACAGGTTTGGGGCAGGTGGTAGGGTCATGTGCTGCTTTTACTACACAAGCTACCAGAATGGTTCCCTCAGCTGCCCTGGAGGCATTTGCACAGTAAACTCAAGGGAAAGGGTTGTAGGCAGGGGCTAGGGAGCCTTCCCCCCCCAATCAACACTGTCTTTGGGCAGTGATCCATGCCACCCAGAGGCCAATATGTGCAGATGGGAGGGATGCATGGTATCTTCCTGGCTGCTGCTGGGAGCTCTCCCTAGAAAACCAAGATGGTTGCTGGGCGCTACAGTCAAGACAAGGATCACTGGTAAGTTCTCCCTGTTTTCAACCACCCTTTGTTTCTGTCTCTCACTATCCTTCTGCCTTCCCATAATGTTCCCTCATTTCAGCACCTCCCATCCTCTCTGCTTTCCCCTAACCCACTCCCTCTTTCATCTCTGCAGTCCCCATCCTCCATTTCTTCTTCCCCATCCACCTGTTTCTGTCCCTTCTTCCATGTTCACTTCCTGTTTCTCCCAATCCTTCCTGTTATTCCCCCTCCCCCAATTTCGGTCTCTCTCTCCACCCTTCCATCCACTTATTCGACCATCCCTATTTCTATTCCTTCTCCATATTCCCCCCCCTCCCCCCTTCTGCCTCTCTCTCCCTGGCTTGGCTTCCTTCCACCTATCCACTCACCCAGCTCTGTTTCTACCCCTTTTCGGCTTCCCTTCCTTGTACCTTCAACCCTCACAGCCCCTGTTTCTACCCTTCCCTGTCCTCCCCACTGCCCCTGCCTGAAGTTCCACCAGCTGCTACTGCCCCGGATATCTTGTTTGTCTCTCTGCTCTTCCTTTTGAATCTATAAGGAAGCAATTCCCCAGGATGTTAAGGGGCACTGTGCTGTTGGAGATGGCCCTCTTTGGATGGGTTGTAAACAGAAGCTTAGTTCATTTGTGGTCCTTAAACACTCCACAAAATCAGGAGTACTAATCCTTCTTGACTAGCATAACTCTATTCTGCTTCCCTAAGATTAGAGAAGCTACTGAGCAACACAGGAGTGAAGACAGATGTTTTAGAATTGTATATGGGAAATGGTTAGTTACGAGGAGTGGGGGGCGGCGGGATGTACTGCAATGTAAACCACTGTACTTCTTAGTAGTCACCATTGTTTACAATTACCAAAAAGTGTCATGCCTTTGGCCTAACAAATATTACACGGCAGTCTAGTGTTCCATTGATCTTGTTTTAGAATTTTTATTTTATTTTTCTAGATAAGCTCAGCAAATGGAGTTTTATCAGAAACTCCCAAAAACATAAGAATAAAGGTTCAACTTTAAAACAATATATTTACTACTGAAATACATCCTGTCCTATTTATTTATTTATTTATTTATTTATTTCTCGCCTCTTCTGCTCCCAACAGCTTGAGACGGCTAACAATAAAAACACAGAATACAAAAATACACTAGTAAAAATAAATTAAAATACTACATTAAAATTCAACTAAAATAGGGGGGAATAATCAGCCCCCACCACCCTAACCAATCCATTTCCCTCGCCAATGCCTGGCAGAACAGCCAGGTCTTGCATCTTCATCGAAAGGAAGGGAGGTCTGGAGCCAACCGGGCCTCTGCGGGAGGGAGTTCCACATCCTACGTGCGGCCACCAAGAATGCCCTCTTCAGAGTCGCCCCCCCAGGATATCCGGAGTACCTCCAAGAAGGCACCACCAGCTGACTGCAGGGGCCACTCCAAGGCCTGGGAAATGAGGCAGTCCTGCAGGTAGGCAGGGTCCAATCCATTTAGGACTTTATAGATCAAAACCAACTCCTTGAATTTGGCCCTGAAAACTATAGGCAGCCACTGCAGCAAACGGAACAGTGGTGTAACGTGCTCACAGCGACTCATGGAGCTGCGTATTCTACACCAGCTGCAGCTTCCGCACCATCACCATGGGTGGCAGCTCCATATAGAGCACATTACAATAGTCCAGTCTCGAGACAATGAAAACATGGATGATAGTAGCCAGGTCGAAGTCTGAGATACATGGCCGTAGCTGCCGCACCAGATGTAGTTAGCAGAATATGCTCCTTGCCGCAGCATCCACCTGGACATCCAGGCAGAGCTGGGTATTGAGGAGCACTCCCAGACTGTGAACCTTGGAAAACAATGGGGGACAAACCCCATCAATAACAGGGGACATCACACCCATTGCCTTACCCTCTAGTATCACCTCTGTCTTGTCTGAATTCAGTTTGTCAGCTCACCCTCCTCCAGTCCCACACAGCTGCCAAGCATTGGGTAAGCACCGAGACTGCGGGGTCTGGGTCAGATGAAAAGGAGAGGTAGAGCTGGGTGTCATCAGCATATTGATGACACTGAACATCAAACCTTCTCACAACCTCGCCCAGTGGCTGCATGTACACGTTGAACAGGAGAGGACGGGACAAAATAGAACCTTGCGGGACCTCACTCGAGAAATCCATACGTATATACCCTACACACAATTACATGTTACTTCTGTATTTTGGTCTTCATTTTCAAGTTTTTAGCACAGATGTAAGAGGGTTGATTCAGCATGAGTGACTGCATATAACTGAAATTCATGGAGTAACGAGGAAGGAGGGATGTACTGTGGAATTTCAGAAGTGATACAGCGCAGGAAAAATGACATGGATAAAAAATTTGTTGTTTAACTCAGAAAATACAGGGAAAGCTTCAGGTAACTGAAGGCGCTATATGCACAGGTCTATGTTCTGTGTTCTATTTCTCAGAATGCCAAGGAGAAAGAGGATCAAAGATGATTTTCTGGAGTACTGCACAGAGTGAAATAGTTTCCCACTAAAATTGCAGCAGTACCCAGATCTTGTCTTACTGACAGCTATCTATGACTGCATAGCCGTCCATTATCCCTACAGCACTAAGTGCTATGGGCAATGGAATGAACATGGGCCCCTGGCTATAGAATTGTCCTCCTATCCCTAATCAGAGGCTCTTGACTAGGGTGGCCACTGACACATGCACAGAATACAGGCCATGGGTGGAGCGAATACAGGACATGGGGGGATGGAGAACGCAGCTGGCTCAGGGCTGAGTCACAAGTGCTGGGCGAGGGGTGTGGTAACTCAGCATTTTAATAGGACACTAGGGAATAGATTTTTTTCTGGTCCAAGAATTCTTCTTCTTTGACCTTGAGTGTGGGGGAAAGAAAGCTACGTAGCAGAGTGTAAGAAATTTGGAGGGACAACATGTTCTGGTCTACTAGCTCCACCCACTATGCAGCTGAAGATTTTTGGTTCTATAGCACTAGGGGAAGGTATGGGATTGCCTGGGGCTGGGATATTTATTACCCTGTGGAGCACTTTGTCTGGTGAGTTTGAATTCTTGGGGGATGTTTGGAGCTTATTGGATCAGGAGTGAAAAAAGAAGATGAATGAAGGATTGTGTGAAGGTGTAACTGAGCCTGAAAAGCAAATGATGCTGGATCATTTTGGAGGTAGGACCTGTATTATGAAACATTCCCAACTGAATTCCAAAACAGAAAAAAAAAGATACAGTATATATACTCAATTTGTACTTTGTAGGGTAGTACTGAAGTAATATGTTAGTTATTAATGACTTTGTGGTCATATGTTAATATTAATGTTGGAGCTTTTTGGTTGGTTCTGTGTATCTCTTGTTAGATACTCAGAAGAACACATCAACTAGCATGCTGCATAATTACATTATGTGCTGTTTCATAGTTTTTTATGGTTTTCCAAATGTCTAAGTATTTTTTAAAGTATCTCAAATACTTATATTTAGTAGCTGTTATCTTTGAAGATACCATACTATCCCAATATCGTTATCTTTTTAAAAGATATTTTACAGCACCCGCAATTTGCATTTGAAAATCTTTTTAAAAGATATCTTCCACATCACTGCCTGCTGAAACCCCCTGGCATCCCTCCCTTCACAGAGCATTACACCAATTTGCTCCCCACTACCTCTCTGCACTAATTTCCCTCCATACTCCAATCTATAAACTCTGCTCCTCCTTTGTCCCCTCTCTTGCCCTCCCACACCTCCTCTGCTCCCCTAACTGACTTTGTCCCTTCTCCCTAGTTGCCCTCCATGCCTGGAACTCTCTCCCTGCCCACATCCGCCTCGCCCCCTCCTTTCATACCTTCAGATCCCTCCTCAAGACCCATCTCTTCCGTTCTGCCTTCCCCTACTCCTCGCTCCCCTCTCCTAACTCCTGCTGATACCCTCCATCCAGTACAATCTGACTACCTGAGGTCTGTGTACTCATATCCTCACCACATGGACCAGCCAGCCATCCTTCTCAATGTAACCAAGCCAAGCTCGTGCACCTGGGACCTTGCATCTTCCTGAATGTTACACCCCTTGTCTCTCCCTCTGTTCCCCTTCCTTCCATCCCCCACCCCCCGTCTCTCAGATTGTAAGCCCTAGGGCAGGGACGGTCTATTCCATTACTTTGTAAAGCACCAAGTACATTGCTGGCGCTATATAAATGCTTGCTAATAATAATAATAAAAAATAATAATAATAATTAATGACTTGATCCTATTTCCTTCTGCCCACTGAGCTATCATCCTAATCTGTGGATGTATTTCCCACTTGGAAATGTATTCATAAAACCTTTGTTGCTCAAATGTGGGAAAAAGGAAGCTTCCATCTGCATTAGTGGATGAGCTCTGACTGTGAATAGCTGAGAAACTGATGACTCATACTGACTCATTGATAAAGAAAACCTGCCTTGCAACAGGACTAGATCTTTCTACAGACAGCAGGATGAGTCGAACGACATGACAGAAATGATGCTGATTTTGTCCAGCTTGTACTTAAGTGAAGTGTTAGTAATGCTTCTGGTATAGTTCATTCATGTTCTTCTAACACTAATTTAACTTGCTTTCAGGACAGAGGCCTTTCTTACACAGCTGCCGAAGAGTGGGTGTGTGTGTGTCCGGGGGTGTGTGGCAGGTGGGCGGGGTGTGCATATGGGTGCAGATGCACCCTCGCTCATCCCCACGCACGGAGCAACTACTGTTTTCCCTGGCTGTTCCGTGTGTGGGGATGAGTGGGGGTGCATGGGGATGTGTGTTAGATGGGGGTGGGCATGCAACCCCACTCGCCGAGTGTACCCGCACCGTATCCTTTGCATGGGCCTCTTTCATGAACATGCAGATTTCTGCATGTTCATGAGTGGGAGAGCCCTGTGTAAAAAGGGCCAGTGCTGGAAGAAAATGTTGTGGCCCATTGAAAATATGAATTTTATTAAATGGCATGAAGCTACCATTTCTAACTTTTCATAAGCCTGGAATATCAGACTTCAAAGCTGTGAAATTTTTACATATTGAAAACTTGCTGCTGCTGCTGTGTTGAATCTGTGTCTTTCTCAAGAAATGACATCCTTTAAAATCTCATACGGGGATTCTGTAAAGAAGCAGGAACTCTTTTATTAGGTTTTATTTTAAAAATGGTTAGCTTGAATCTGCTGGGTGGTTTTGAATGTTAGAATTAGTTGTGAGCTGAGATTAATCAGTGAGGAGAGAATAAATGAATCGGACAAATGTACATGCTTAATTCATTTTACCTATAGAACTATGTGATTATTATTAGTAGTAGTAGTAGTATAACAGGACAGTCGCCTTCATGGGCAGCACAGTTCCCCATCCCTTGGTATCAGCGTGAGGCCTGTACACTTCAGTAGGATTTGTGCCAATAGTAAGTGCTTGCACCAGCACTAACAGCCATGGGATTCCACTCTTAATTGCTGTTGCTCATTCCTAAATAATGCAGACACTAAAAATACAGAAATCCTGAGTATAAACTCTTTCATGGGATGTAAAGATAACTTTCTTTGTAATACATTTTAAATCATTTTATTTACATGTAATTATGAATAGAAAATAAAAATCTTCAAAATAATCCTAGCTGCAGACAACATTCTCTTAATATTGTACTTCTGTTCATGATTAAGAAGCACATCAAAGGACTGCTTTCCACTACATTTACTCAATTTTAAAACTGATGCTGTATTGCCCTTGCACAAATAGAATTGTACAATTAAATGTGTTCCACCTTCTTTTGAGGCATTGTGCGGTACAGTCCCAGAGACGATAGCCTGAAGTTGATGAGCTAATGGTCTAATCTGGCCAAGCAAATCTTGCAGTGTACCTGAATGAAAGTGATAGGTTTTCAAGGATCTTGAGGCTTGGGTCTAGAAACCATCTTTCTGCTTAAACAAAAATTGCTATCCCAACAGGATTTAAAATAAATTGCTAAAATATACCCTATTCCCGTAGCTAAGTTACTCTAATGTTTAGAAAAGTTTGAAGATTTATATTTTAAACACTTGGTTTTAATTGTAACGTATTGTTATTTCTCAGTGTTCACGTACACCACTGGTGCTCCCTTTATGTTATGATAAATCACTCCACTATACTATAGTTTCAAGAGACAGGTCAGAATATATCTAGTACAAATTACAGTAGGGCTTTTATTCTGCTAATATTAGGAGTGTGTCAGCATTTTCATTATGAATTCCTTAAAAATTTATTTGAAACTTGAGTCTGTTAGAAAGTAATCCTAGAACAAACTTTATAAACCATCCGATCAACCCACTTTAAATGTTAGCATATAAATATAGCATACAAAGGAAAAATAGCAATATAAACTGTGTATACATGAACTGAACTTTCATCGTAATGAATAACTACATACTGGCAGGTCCGGACTTAGGAACTTTGTGGCCCAAGGCCCTTGTCAGGCTACTGCCCACAAGCCAAGCCCCGCCCCCACGCTGTATGTTAATGGGTGGGGGAACCCTGTGTGAAAGGCAGGCACGCGCACGCACCCCCATTTGCTGCGGGTGTGTGCACTGCAGCGGACATGCATTGCCACTCACCCCCCACTCATCCCCACACATGGAGCAACCAGGGAAAACGGCAGATGCTCCATGGGTGCGGATGAGTGGTGTGTGTGTGTGTGTGTGAGAGAGTGGGAATGAGTATGTGTCCGTGTGCACCCCCCCACACACGTGCGCATGCCCACAGACACCCCTCTCCACCCGGTGGAGCCGTGTAAAAAGGGCCTGTGAGGAGCCACTCAAAGAAAAACAGAAGGTTGCTGCCTTGTAAACAAGGTTCTTCAAGATGTCTCCAAACGTTCTCACAATGCCCACCTTGTACTTTGAATAATTAATGTTGTATTTCTTTGTAGATGTTTGCTGGTTCATGTGACATAGTATGTGATGTTACTTTGTTTGTTTCTTTGTACTTGTGTGTTTGGCTACATGATCTGTATGTCAATATAGTATGTGATGTCATTTTGTTTGTTCATCTGTCTGTGTGTTCTGCCATAGATAAATGCTAGATCCATTTAATAAACACTCAGTCACAACACCCACCCTTCCAGCCACACATGGAATTGTCTTACATTCCTAGAAAGGGTTGGAAGGAACTGTCCTTCTGAGGGGGATAGTGCTTTTTATACTAGAGGAGATCAAGACCATCACGTGGTCTATTATTTGAATATTTTGAGCATGCACAACCCAGTTATGAGAATGTTTGGAACCATCTCGAAGGACCTTTACAAGGCAACAACTTTCTGATCGCTCATACAGGGAGGAGTCAAACAGCTTTATCTCCCTGCTGCTGCAGCAATACTAGCAGACAGATGACAGAGGCAGGTGAGGGATGGGGACCCAGACAGCAGCCTCCAGCGTGCAGGGAGAGAAAATAAAGAGTAGAGGTGGAATGAGGATTGCCACCCCCCGAAAACCCTGCCCAAGGCCTTAGGCAAATGGACAAGATGGAGCAAAACATTGTCACTGTCAGGCTTACAGGCATGATGGAAAACAGGGCACAAAATCCACCCACTTCCAGCACCAACAGGGCAACCATCTAGGACAGGTAAATTCACCAGCTGGGGGTGGGACAAGTCTCAACAGTTTGGGGAAGCCTGTGCTGCAGGCGGCTGAACCTGGTGGTCAGTCAGTGGGGCAGCCGATCCCGCTTGTAGGGAGACAGATGGAGGTTCAACCAACTGGCTCCCCAGGGGTGAGGGGCAGAGCCAGCTGGGGACCCAGCATATACCACTGGTGCAGCTGGGGTCTCAACTGTTGTGGAGCAGAATCCTGATAGGCTAGTTTGGCTGGGCAACGTATGGCGGCCACAGGGATCAGTCAGTGGTGCTCCTGGGAAATCTGTTACAGAGAATGTAGGCACATCTAGCACAGCCAAGATTTCACCAGTCCCTCTCAGGCAAACGGCCCCAGAAGTAGGGGGTTTGGGCACCAGCGGGCAAGCCAGTTTGGCCCTTGCTGCAGTTGTTAAGCACTAGCCTCCACTGCAGGGAGGATATGCTGGAGTATCTGCCCCCATAAGGGTTCATCTCCTGCAGTTGATGAGGTAAAAAATCTGCAGAGGCAAATACATAGAGATATTTTTTTCCATTTCATTTCATTTCAATTTTAATTTATATCCCGCACTCTCTCGACCAAGGTCGACTTGCATATGGCTGTAAGCAGCCTCAAAAGTACAAAAAAATTACAAATATCTAAGTCTTTTATTCCACACAGGGGAAAACCTAGAAACGACAGTATAATATAATAACAATACTTGGATCAATTCCACGCAAGGGGACCCCACATCATAGGGAAAAAAGAAAACCCACCCCACCATTTTACAGCAATACATCATATTCAACCCAATCTGCCTCCCACTGCTAACATTCTCAACCCTGCTCTCACCAGGGATCCCCTACAAACCACTTCCAGCAGTCCCCTGCTGCTACCATCTCAGCCCTTCTGTCACCGGGACAGATGAAGACTCTCACATCAATCTATACCAGTAGAGATTTACATTCCCTTATCCCACTGACAGCCTCTCCGGCCCCACCTCCCTCCTATTTTTCAACCCCCATTCTGGACCCAAATGCTAGGACCGATTCCAGGGAACTGGAGAGAGCAAAGAGAAGAAAAGTTGATTGCAGCTGGATCAACTGGGAATCCGTCTTCATAGTGTGTGCAGAGGTAGTGATGCAGGCATACCCTGCAAGGGCCATGACACTGTGGAAGTATTTCGACACAGTGGGAAGAGGGGGAGGGCCACATGATGGGGGGTCATGGAAGGGGACAGGGCTATTGAGGTGGGGTGGGGGCACCGGGTGATTGTGTACACAGTGGGGGAAATAAAGGCTGCTGACAGGAATTAGGCTCGCGATCCAGTTTGTGGGGGACAGGGCTGTGGGCCCACGTGTGCAGGGGCATGGCCAAGGAACCGGGGGTGGG
>QEPC01010852.1:1662155-1705178 GCA_003113815.1 Sphenodon punctatus
TACAAAACTGAAATGAAACTTAAAGCAATCTAAAAATCCTACTCAACGCCTGTTGTTCAGGAACAGTGACTAGCTCAGAAGGTGTTGGGAAGGGGGGAGGCAGATAATTAGTTTTGTTTCTTGCAAGCCTCTCCACTCCTGGTGCCTGGAAGTCTGCTCCTCAGTGGCTGACACCTCCCTGTCATGTTTGACCTTCCAGTGAACCTTTTTTTGCCACCTGAACTCACCCGAATGCGATCCGAGCTGACCGAACTGTTCGGCCATTTCGCTGTTCGGTTTGTTCGGTATGTTTGGGTTCGGGTTCGGGTTCGAGTGCGGTCATCCGAACAGGCTGAGTTCGGGCCGAACTCCAAACTGTCGAACCGCGTTCGCCCATCCCTATATACCATCATTTTGAGAATATGAACTGCTGCAATAACTTTCAAACGTTCGTAAATCTGTGGTGTTCCAGATTTACTGTGACTGAATGGGTGTGTTACAGTTGGAAAGGATTTTGTAAATAGCAATGTTGTGCTTCCTTACAAAACTAAAGTTCACAAAGAAAGTAATATTGAAATGAATAAATTCTTGTATAAATTACTGAAGTCAAAACGTAAGCATTTAGACTTATACCCAAACAGTTGCAGCAGAGTTAAAGCTAATTTAGAAGTGTGGGGATTTTGAGTAGATGATCTCTTTAAGTAGCTTCAGCAGTAACTAGATTCAAAAGGTAAGGCAAATAATTCATGCCTTGAATATATAGTAGCATGCCTTAGGTGGTGGTATAAAATGCTTGAGGTCAATGACTTCAACCACCCAAGAAGTGAATATCCACTCTGAAATGCACTGACTGGATGTCTTGCTCTATATTATGAAATAGAATGCATGCAGATATATATTTAGGGAAACTATTAGGCATGGTACATGCATATGACATTAGTGAAAATTTGTTTGTTATACACTGAATTCTAAAACCATCTAATAACTTGAGTGCTAATAAAAATAATGAATGTTCAGCCGTAGCCAGTTACTGTATTTGACAAAAATATAGTGCAAAAGCAGGAATTAGAAGGACAGTTTTATAGACTAGTAGGCTTCATTCCAAGTAGAACTTCCTTAAAAATGGCCAGTGGTGTGCAAACATGCCATAATTTTAAAACAGGTAGTGGTCATACTCTGTAGTCTGTATGTAGCTAAACTTACAAATGGTGGCTGTCTAGTCCAGGGTCTACACACTTAGAATTGATAATATTTGTTTTGTTCTTATCCTATGCTATAAATGCTTTACAAAATAAACAGGACAAAATTAGACAAAAGTCAACCACCTAAACAACAAATGGAATATTGTGTGTGGTTCTGGTTGCCCCATCTCAAAAAAGACCTAGTAGAACTAGAAATGGACACGGTACAGAGAAGGGCAACAAGAATAATCAAGGGTATGGAGCAGCTTCCATATGAAGAGAGGCAGGATAGGTTGGGGCTCTTCAGCATGGAGAAGAGACAACTGAGAGGGAAAATGATAAGAAGTTTATAAAATCATGAGTGGTGTGGAACATGTAAATAGGGAGCTGTTATTTACCCTCTCTAACAGTACTAGGGTCAGGACTACCGGAATTTCCGGTATCCGATAATGCAGGTACTGGGAATACCGGCATTATCGGATTCAACCCGGTATCCGGTCCGGTTACCGGATTCCGGGTACCGGATTTTTTTTTACATTGCGGCCATTTAAATGAATGGCCGCAATGTAAAACCCCCCCACCAAAAACCTCCCCGAGTCCAGGCTGCATGGGTGGAAGGGGGGACACCCCCCGCCCAGCCTGGATTTAAAAAAAAAAATTCCCCTCCATTGCCGGCAAGTTCAACCCAGAGGCCCCCCCCCCCAGCACCAGTGGCCGCAGTGTCCCAGCAGCAGCCGGTAAGTATTAGACCTGATCCCTGGGGGTGGTGGTTAAACCCCCCCCCCCCCAGGGATCACCTTACTACAAGTTCCCCCAGGATCCAGTACCTTCAGTTCAGCTCCGGGTGGCAGCGGCGACGGGCTGGAGGCCTCAGCGCCGGCTGTGGCTGCTGGCTTCAGACGCTGTAGGCCTTCCGGGGAAACCCGGAAGTTCCCCGGAAGGCCTACAGCGTCCGAAGCCGGCAGCCACAGCCGGTGCTGAGGCCGCCGGACCGCCGCCACCCAGAGCTGAACTGAAGGTACTGGATCCTGGGGGAACTTGTAGTAGGGTGATCCCTGGGGGGGTGTTTAACCCCCCCCCAGGGATCAGGTCTAATACTTACCGGCTGCTGCTGGGACGCCGCGGCCGCTGTTGCTGGGGGGGGGGGCTCTGGGTTGAAGTTGTCATCAACGGAGGGGAATTTTTTTTTTTAAATCCAGGCTGAGCAGGGTGGGTGGGGGGTGTCCCCCTTTCCACCCACGCAGCCTGGGAGGGGGAGGGGGGAGGAATTTTTTTATTCCATTGATTTCAATGGGGACACAGTGCCCCATTGAAATCAATGGAATAAATCCGGTACCGGTATACCGGATTTAATCCGAGAATCCAGTTTTTTGGAAACCGGAATCTGGTAAATCCGGTATCCGGTGATTGGCCTGAGGTCCCACCGCTAAACAGTACTAAAACAAGGGGGCACTCCATGAAATTAACTAGCAGCAGATTTAAATCAAATGAGAGTATTTTTTTTCACTTAGTGCATAATTAACGTGTGGAATTTATTGTCATAGGAAGTGGTAAAGACTGGTAATGTAGCTAATTTTACAAAGTGATTGGATAAGTACTTGGAGGATAGGTCCATTAATGGCTATTAGCCAAGTAGGTTTTGGGGATGTAACCTCTTGCTGCTGGGGGCTCAAACAACAGAGAACGGATTGTCCATTGTGACCTGCTAGGAACTTCTTCCAAGAGACTGAGACTAGCCACTGTCAGAGACAGGATGCTGGGCTTGATGGACTGTTGGTCTGAGTACTTAGTAGTATTATTATTTATTTATTTATTGTTAGCAAGCATTTATATAGCGCAAGCAATGTACCTGCTGCTTTACAAAGTAATGGAATAGACATGGTCCTTGGCTTAGGGCTTACAATCTGAGAGACTACTTATGTTGCAGAAATAGTCATAGTATTTGAAACCTGTTGCAGTGAGTTGTGTATAACTCAGAATACAGTCCCATATTACTGCATATTACTCACATATTACCACTGCAAGGTACATGCATATGTTATGGATGTAAACAGATGGACATAGAGGCTGCCTGCCCCAGAGCTGCTCTGGGGGTTCATGCCCACATCTGCCTGCTTGCAGCCTTGACTGAGTCTGCTTTAGATGGACCTGACAGTTTCCCTGGCCTGTAGTCTGCCTGTGCAGCCCTCCCCCCCCCCCCGCCCACCATAGAATTGTGGACAGTTGCCTGATGGTCTATGATGGTGCCCACAACTCTATGGTGTTTTCAGGAGCAATGGCTTCGGGTGCTTTCAGACATGATGGTGTAGAAATTGCATAGGACGCCATCACTTCTGAAAGCGCCACCAGGTGGTGTTGGCACTTAGCCTGGGCTGTGAATTGGCATTGTGGTGGAGTCACAACTCAGGCCAAGTGCCTGCCAAGCCAAGTGCCTGCCAAGCCAGGAGTAAAATGTCCCTGTGGTTCCGGTCACCATGGTAGTGGTCATTGGCTGCCATGGCTGTCCATCAGTTGTGGAGGTGGGCTATCGGGCCAGGACCAGGCGGATACACGTCTGTGCATCTTCCACCCCCTCCCCTTGTTGGTGGGGGAGCCAACAAAATTTCATATTTAATCTGATTATTCTGGTTAATGGGGAAAAGATGACTCTTTGAAAAAAATTTTAAACTAAAAGAAGTTTTAGTGTTAGACCAAGCTACTTAATAAATACTTAATGGGATTTTTGTGTGTGTGTGAAGTAAAAAAGGAGACAAACGAAACGTACAGTGTATGTTTACTGAATGTCTCTTTCTTGCAAAAATATTTGGTCTCTGCTCAAAACAGGAAAACATAGGGTATTTTCAGACGTTACGGGCCTCCATTTTGACATGGTGAACCACCTGTCGTGGCGGAGAGCCCGTAACGTCTGAAGGGGGTCACGCCAGATGTTCACCACAGTGAACACCCGGCGGGAATCCCTTGAACCACAGTTCTGGAGGTGAGGCCGGCCTCAACCCCGGAACTGTGGTTACTCTGATCACGGCCGGGAATCGGCGGCTGGTAACATCTGTTACCGCCACTGCTTCCCAGCCCTGGTCCTGGCCCCGGGCCGGGATCAGGCGCAGCGTCTGGATTGGCCGCTGCGCCCACCTGTCTCCGGGAGGGCGGGCAGCCGGGAGAGCATGGGGGGTCGGGGCCGTGCGACTGCACGTTGTGCCTCCCAGCCCCGCCCCCCTCCCCGATCCCCGAGTGGAATCAGGCCGGCACGTCTGTTGCCTGGCTGGCCTGATTCCGCTCGGGGGTGTAGATGTGACCACGGGCCGTGTCAAAACGGAGGCCCGTCATGTCTGAAAATACCCATCGTCATCTTAAAGTGTTTTCCTGTGTTATATAATCCACATGACTACTTGCCCATTCCTGCATATTTCTCTGCATATCAACATTAAACGTGTCTGGCTATGTGCTGGCTTTGTGGCTGTCACTCCTCCGAGCTAGAGTAGCTGTCTGCAGAGGAGAAAATGCAGGACAGCATGACATGTGAACTCCTTTGCACTTACGATGTCCCAGTGATTAGTAAGACATAAAGAATGCAGCACTAGGCCTTTTTTCACTACTTTGAAGTCTCTAATGCGTCTGGGAGTCCTGTGTACACATAAATCTATAGCATGATGTTTTAAAATGTAATTTTCCCATGTCATTCTACTGGATGTGTGGCACTAATCCAACTGTTCCATTTAAAAAAACCTAATTTAACCCATTTTCTATTGGTGTGAAATAATAGCTAAGAAGAACCCACCTTGTACCATATCTGGCTGCTCAATTAGTAAGTGGAAGGACTAGCTTATCCTCCCATAGGTCATCAGAGACCTCTTCACTAGAAAATGTTTTACAGAACACTGCAAAGAGCTCCCCTTGCAGATGCTTATGGGAACCATTGTGCAGCAAGCCAATGGAAATGTGTTTGTTCCCATGTTGTATTAAGAAGGCAACAGGATCATGACAAGGAGCTGGGGGTTAGGCAGCCAGTAGTCCTGCTGCTTAGTGCCTGACAATCGTTGGAAAGGGAAAACCATGGTAGGAGCAGCTCGTGCCTGTAGGTGGAAAGCAGAAGGAAAACACAGCAGACACGAGGTATAGTGTCTACTAGGGATGGGCGAACACAGTTCGGAAGTTCAGAGTTCAGAAAGAACTCAAATAGTTCGGTTAACTGAACTGAACGTATGAACCGAACTCGAATTTGAACGTTTGGTTCGGATGCGTTCGGTGAGTTCGGAATTGAATTTCCATTGGTTTCAATGGAAAACACATTATCTGCTGTACCTTTTTTGTTTTTTATGCTATGTGGCTGAATATTGGGATGCCTATACCTCCAACAGAAAACATTATGTATACCAAATTTCAAAACGATTGGATAAAGGCATTCGATTTTAGAAGCAGTTGAATTATTGTATTTTTCAATATTCTACATATACATTCTTAGCTGTAACGTCTTTGCCTCACATCTAATGTAGGTAAAAGTTGTCTGATGTATACCCCTTCCCATATTTACTATCTTTGCTAAATTTCAGAAGGATTGAAAAAAGGGTCTTGGTGGTATAAGCAATTAACATATAAAGGCATGTCTGACTATAACATCTTTGTAGTCCAACCGGTGTACATGAAATTTGGCAGGGCTATATATTACACTTTCATGATCATCTCTACCAAATATAAGAAAGATTTTATAAAGGGTCCCAGTTTTATATGCCTGTAGGATGAGATTGTGATGACAATTGGCCAGCCTGGATGTGTTTAAACTATGTATCCTGACTGCCGGGATGCTATCTCAGAAGTCCCAGTTAGGTTGCTTATGCCCGCCTCAGGGCCGCCCCCTATGCCAACCTCGAAGCCACTACCAATTGGTCCTGTAAAGCTAGAAGCTTGCAGTAATGTGTTTGGCCATTGAATGTGTCTGTCAGTCTTTGGGGTTGCTCCACATCCTTCCTCCTAGTCTCTCTCCCCCTGCCATGCAGAGTGCCTGCCTCTGACTGGCACTCAATATGCTGATATTCATCTGAATAATGATCTTCACGGGGACAACACCAATTACTTATAGAATTGGGTCCCTTTATCAAAATCTCCTGTACATTTATTGATATGGCAGGAAAGATATTTGATACATTCTTGCCAAATATCCTGTAAACAGAATGGAATATCAAAATGTTACAGCTGGAAATGTATTTTCAAGTTAATGTCTTATACCCTTGGGACCCTTTATCTATTCTTTCTGAAAATTGGCAGAAGTATTAAGTGTATGGAGCAACGTAATATGCACAAGTTTCATGAATATTGGATGCAAGATAAAGAAGTTGTAGCCATGAATGTGTATGGAGCTTTCCCTAAAATCACAACATTCAATTGCTTTTCAAATTGGTTCCCTTTACCTAATCATTCCGAATTTTGGTACACATAGTGCCCTCCATCAGGGGTACAATTTCCCCAACTTTCATTAAAAATGAATAAGAAACAAACATGTTATAGCCAGAAATATGTTTTTTGGTTTTTTCCCCTTTATTTCAAAAACCAAATGTCATTTTCAGTTTCCGATTGCACCAAACTAAAGACCGAACCGAGCCTGACTCAACCAAACACCGAATCTGAACTCAAATTTCGACCCGAACGGCCATACATCTGAACCTGGTTCTATTCACACATCCCTAGTGTCTACTAGGTGATCCAGTGCTGTTGTCCAGTGGCAGCAACTGCATTTTCCACAAGCACACTGGTCAGTGCTTTGAGCTGAGTACATCTCCCATTCCCATCTCTCATAAACCACATTCAGGCCCACCTTACTGTATGACACAACATCTTCATGCAACTATGATCAGGTCCACATGGCATCTCCACAATACTTGGGATTAAAATCCCAGTGTAAGGTCAACCAAGATCTAAAGAAAAATATCTTGAGGTTGCATCCAGAGGCGTAGCTAGGTTCGAATGGGACTCTCTATGCAAACAGGTGAATCACACATTCACTTACATACAAATTCCACATGGGAGTGATTCCCCCCCCCCCAGGCTCTTTGGCCCCAGTCTATCTGTGCCCTTGGTTGCATCCAGAGATGCAGGAGCCGATGTATCCTTGTGGATAATTCTTGACCTTGGACCTGAGGGACCAGCGTTCAAATCCCATTTTAGCCATGACCTCACTGGGTGGCCTTGGACGAATCACTGTCTTGCCCTTGGTTTCCTATTGGAGAGCTGTGGTAGGAATTATGATGACTCCTCTCATATGGTGGTTCAGGTTGTGACTATCAACTAGTTAAGGATAGTACAGCGCAAAGAATACCGATATCACTATACTAATAACGATAATGGGTGGCTACTGGAGTAGCTACTCCAACACATGAAAATGATGCATGTAGGTGCACATACAAACCATGGCTTCATTAAAGCATTGAGACATCTGCTTTGATATTTATTTATTTATCTCTTTATTTATTTATTTGTTTTATTTTTGTCATCATTTTTCTACCCCGCCGCCTCCAGCTCACAGAGCAGCTCGGGGCAGCTTACAAGGGGCATAAATAACAAACACACAAAATATCATTAAAAACATTAAAATGCTAAAAATAAACTGAAAGGGCAGAACCCCCCTCCCCAACCCACCCATCCTACCCATCTCCCTCTCCAAAGGCCTGGCGGAAAAGCCAGGTCTTACACTGTCTTTGGAAAGAGGGGAGGTCTGGGGCCAGATGGGCCTCCATCGGGAGGGAATTCCACAGCCTGGGAGCGGCCACCGAGAATGCCCTCCCCATTGTCACCACCCGGGAAACCTCATGGACTTTGAGTTGGGCATCCCCAGCTTACCGCAGGGGCCGCATTGCGATTCAGGGCCTGAGGCGGTTCTGCGGGTAAGCTGGGTGCAGACTGTTTAAGACTTTATAGGTCATTACCAACACCTTGAATTGGACCTGGAAGAGAATAGGCAGCCAGTGCAGAGAATGGAGCACTGTTGTAATGTGCTTGCTGCAGCCCATCCTCGTTAAGAGATGGGCCGCCGCATTCTGCACCAGCTGCAACCTCTGGACTATCCCCAATGACAGCTCCACGCAGAGTGCATTACAGTAGTCTAGTCTAGAGGTAATAAAGGTATGGATGATGGTGGCCAGATCTGAGTCGGAAACATATGGCTGCAGCCGTCGTACCAGATGTAACTGGTGAAATGCTCCCCTTGCCACAGCCTCCACCTGGAAATCCAGGTGGAGCTGTGAACCGAGGAGCACCCCCCGACTACGGACCCGTGTGGCCAAAGGGGGGCAGACCCCATCAATGATGGGGGACGCCACCACCCCCATCCACCAGCATCACCTCCGTCTTGTCGGGATTCAACTTGAGACGGCTCTCCCTCATCCAGTCCCCCACAGCCACCAAGCACTGGGTAAGCACCGAGACGTCTGGGTCTGCAGAAAAAGAGAGGTAGAGTTGTGTGTCATCAGCGTACTGATGACAATGCATGCCAAACCCTCTTATGACCTCGTGATATACGGGACGCATTACACCAGACAATACCCTTGCATTTTGGTTTCCTTTCAAAAGAGTTATTTTAGGCAAGAACTATGAAATATGCCAAACTACCACCAAATTCTTGCTTTTTAGTTTCATTCGTTTACTTCTGGTGTGCTTGATGGCTATATCAAGGCTAAGATTTTAATACTGTGCAACCAAAGTTAGATTATTAAATCTATTTTTATATGCCTAAAAAGTGGTTTGACACTAAAGTTGCCAGTAGTCTGGAAGTTCCATATATTTACATTGGTTTACTTAGGTGCCTTAAATACTTGCAAGTAGTCTAGTTTATAAGAGGTCAATGGGGGCATTGGTGGTGCTCAGCGTCTTCAAAATCAAGCCACTTACCTAAATAACAAGAGTTTTGGAGACATGAGGTGATTTCAGACATGACGATATCACAGTGAACCACGCTCAATTCCGCGTGGTGGCTGTGATAGCGTCACGTCTGTTGGGGGAAACGGATGTTTCCCCCCAGATGTTACCACGGCTGGGGATTGCATTCGACACGTGAGCAGCCGAAGCGGGGGGACCGGAGGCCGCCGCGTGTCGAATGCAATCCCATGCCGGGGTGAACCCCGGCGTCACGTCTGGTCGGGCGCCACGGCCCGGGATCACCGGCGGGACCCCGGGCCGTGGCGAATCCGGCCCGACGCGGCGGCCTCATTGGCCCTGCCGCCCGCCCGTCTCCCCAGAGGGTGGGCGGTGGGAGTGTGGAGGGGCGGGGCCATGCGGCCGTACGTTGCGCCGCGTGGCCCCGCCCCCTCCCAGATTCCCTGCCGGGATCCCCCCGGCACATCTGTTGCGGCGTGATGGGGTGACCCTGGCGGGGAATGACTAGGGTGATTTCGGTACGGGGCCAATGGGCCCCGTTACGTCTGAAATCACCCATATACGGTTGTTACCACAACTATCTGAATAGGCACAGAGAGAAGGCTTTGGACACTTATTTTTTAGGATGTAGTTGCCAAAAACGCTCTAAGCCCAGAGATAAAATAGACTTATTTTTTTCCCTCCTGCACATTTTAGCAGGCCCAGATTAACCATTTTGCTGCAGATGTTGCCCCCCACCCCCAAAACTAAGGGGGCTTCCATTCTTGGTGTGGGTCAGCATAAGTGCATATCTACTCAGCTGAAAGCTCTTCATGAATCATGCGATTTAATTGTTGCTGTTTAATTGCAAGGTACACTAGTAAGCTACATACTACTAGTACTCTGATTTTTTTGGAAGCGTGGGTATGTAGATGGTCTATATGGAGGTCCCAAAGTATGGTTTAAAACTGCCCCCCCCCCCCAATCTTTTAATCTTTCCCTGTGTTTCAAATTTTGGTTACACACTCATGCCTTCTGAAGAAGACACCCCTAATAAAACGGATAGCTGGAGCATTTATTTTTAGAGGTTCTTGTCTTGGTTATTAAGGTGGTGTTTTTATGGTTTGGAGCTGCTATCCTTGCACCAGTGGCAATCCCCATTCACTTCAGTGGGATTGAACTGGTACAGAAAGGGCAGCCCTTAATCTAGATTACATGTTACACATAAGTAGAAGTCTTCCTGATGTTGATTTACATTTCCACTAAGGCACTAAAGTGAAAACGTTCGGATTTTGAAGGGATTCATAAACTTTTGAATATCTGTTGGAAGAAATTAGGAATTATTTCTTAGTTTTGTAAATGACCGTATCCTGTTTAAAACTTCTAAGTGCCAAAAATCCCTCTATTGCAATTCAAACCCTACTATTGAAGAGTATCGGCCCTTTCATCTCTTTTAAGAAAAGGCTTTAGCTTTGATGATAAAATAGTGTAGTGGTTGCTTTGTATGCTAAAGGAGAAAACGTGACAGTTCTTTCAGTTCTCATTTGATCTTACCTGAACAGTAAGTTATGTGTTTTAATGAGAGCTTCATGAACTATTGTTTGGATAAATGCAGTGTTTTGGATTTTAATTAAGATGTCCAAATTTCCTTCATTTTCAAGAAGGAATCCCAATATTTCTCAAATAAAAGAGGTGTTCTAAACCAAAGGTTGAACCACTCCAGCTCCTGCAGCAGACTTCATTGACTTCCAATACCAATGTCAAAACTAAAGTGAATTTAGTAAACATAATTATCACCCAACTATGATGTTCAACTGCTGGACCTGGACCCGCCGCCGCTACTGCTGCCGCCACCGGACCCAGAGCCTAACCTACCTGGCGGTGCTGGGGCTCCAGCCCTGGGTCTGGTGGTGGCAGCGAGTCCAGCTGCGCTCCGGAGTGTTTCATGTGACCCAGAAAGCCTAGTAGAGGCCTGAAGCGCTCTGGAGCGCTGCCGGACCCGCTGCCGGACTCGCTGCCACTGCCAGACCTGTTGCTGCTGCTGGACCTGGAGCCCCGGCACCACCAGGTAGGGCGATCCCTGAGGTGGGGTTCTTTTAAAAAAATTATTTATGAGGCTGGGCAGGGGGGGGAGGTGAGCCCTGGCGCCCCTTCCACCCATGCAGCCTGGAGGGGGGAGGGAATACTGGGTTCCTCTCTGTCCCCCACCCGCACCCGCACAGCCTGGAGGGGGAAAGGAGGAGGGAAAATCGGGTTCCCCCCTGTCCCCCGCCCAATGGGTTCAGCCCCCTCAAACAGGTTCAGGCTGAACAGCTAGAACCCAAATGGTTTCAGGGGGTCCGAACCCCAAACGGGCCAAACCCCAAACCTCCCGGTGTTCGCACATCCCTAGGCACTGAGATTGTTTTGTGGCCTTGGTTGATGATCTGCTTGGAAATTGACAGACAATTGTACCCTGTTCATCTTGTTAGATCTTTCAGTGGCCTTTCATATAGTTGATCATGGTGGGGTGGTGTTGACACAACTACATGACATGGCAGGGGTTTGCAGAACTGCTTTTGAGTGGTTCTGCTCCTTTTGGGCAGAGAGAACCCAGAGGGTGATGATGGGGATGGCTCATCAGCCACTTATTTGGGAACTCTCTTGTGGAGTCTCACATGGTTCCATCTTGTTTCTGCTCCTGTGAAACATGTATCTGAAGCTCCTGAGTGAGGTCGTACATAGATTTGGAGTGAAGTGTCATCAGTATGCTGACCCATCCAACTTTTATCTCTTTTTCATCTGACCCAGATCCTGCAGTCTCAGTGTTTACCAGTACTTGGCTGCCATTAGGGTCTGGATGCAGGCAATCTAGATAAGACCAAAGTGATGATGGTTGGTTGGCCTTGTGATCTGGCAGACATGGGGGAACGCTGTTATTGATGGGGTTCAGCCTCCTTTGGTCACTCAGGTTTGCAGCTTTTGGAGTGCTCTTGGAAACATTGCTGTGCCTGGATTGCCAGATCGTGGTGGTGGTCAAGGACGCTTTTCATCAAATATGTCTGGTGGGAAGGCTGCAATCTTTTAAAAAAAATATTAAATTTAGATTTGGTTGCTGTCATCAATGCCATCATAACCTTGAGGCGATTTGCTTTTTTGACTGCTGCTGCACAGTGTGCTGTGGATTTAATTTTCCACAACCACCCCCAGATCCTTTTCCTCAGTGGTAACTCCTAGCTTAGTACCCAGCATTGTGTACGCATAGTTTGGATTATTTTTCCCTAAGAGCATCACTTTGCACTTGTCCACATTAAATCTCATTTGCCATTTAGATGCCCAGGCACCCAGTGTTGTAAGACACCTTGCAGTTCCTCACAGTCTGTTAATGTTTAACTACTAGGGATGTGCGAACGCAGTTTGGAAGTTCGGACCGAACTCAAATAGTTCTGTCGACCGAACCGAACTTTAAAACTGAACTCGAATTCGACTGAACTGTTCGGTCGAATCCAAACCAGTTCGGAAGGCCAAAACCCCCTGTTTTGAATGTACAAACTTGGTTCGGAAGTTCAGAATTTGACCGAACTTGAATAGTTCAGTTGACCGAACCGAACATTCGAATTGAACTTGATTTTTGAACCGAACCGAATTTCCGAACTCTGTTCTGTTTGCACATCCCTATTAAAGTACCTTGAATAACTTGGTGTCGTCTGCAGATTTGATCACCTCACTCTTAACACCTTTTTTCAAATCATGAATGAATACATTAAACAGCACCAGTCCCAATACAGATCCCTGAGGCACTCCACTTTTTACATCTCTCTCACACCACTTTTTACATCTCTTTTACCTAGATAATATGTCTATAAAAAAGAGATATTGAGAAGAAATTAATACAACTTCTCCACAAGGGTGGGGTGGAGAGCTCACATCATATTCAAGGGTATGACTGGAGCTTAGATGGTACAAAACGAGAAAGAACATCTTGGTTTCCTATAGAATGGCTTATAAAATTAAGGACGTGAGTCTCTGGATATTTAATGCTTAATCCCATTGCAATTCACTAAACAACTGGAAGATCGCACTGTAAGTTCAAGCACTCGGAAAATTCACACATCCACAATGGGCACTGGATTCGGGCACTGAAATAGATTTGAGCGCACATTATATCAATTTTTTTGAGAATGATTAATATAGCAGTCACGAAAGGTGATAAATTGCCTTACTTGACACAAAGGCATAGTTTTAACAGCAGCAACCCTTCAAACCTATTTGACCAGTAGCCTATTATTTTCTGGCAATAAAAGTGCTTTCTTGACGCCATCACCATTAGCAGACAGGATCATTTTGAATCTTAGAGTATTTATCAGAAGAGCGATTTACAAGGATAAATTGGTGTGAAGACCTGCTGCAAATTATATAACAGAGATGCTGCAACATTTTCACAGGTTTCATAACCTCATTTTGCTATTTTTCCCCTTGTCCCAAACTGTCATTTATTAGAAAAGAAATGGCTCAATCAGTACTTTGTGTACAAAAGAACAATTAGATGGTGACTTTCCAGGGCATCTGTATCTTTTCCAGAGAGAGGAAAGAAATATCCAAGTTAACCATGGTAAGATGGATAAGATTCTGTACTAGCTATGGTGATGTAGGAAAATAGTGCCCATTCTTTGTGAATCAAGATAGCATGTTTTTTAGTAGAAGATAAATGTAAGGCAGCAATTAAGCCAGCTTTATACAAGACAAGGACCGCTTTTACATGTGTGCACGGCATCGCAAAATCATGCGTCACGTCAAAAATCCCACAGGCAGGGTTTAGACGTAACATTGCATGCATGATTAGCCGTTCGTGCATGTTCGATATTAAGGTATTTAGTCCACGGCGCTAAAGCATGCACAAGCAGCTAATCATGCATATGATGTTGTGTCTAAACCCCACCAGTGGGATTTTTGATGTGGCACATGATTTTGCAGAGCTGTGTGCACGTGTAAAAGTGACCCTAATGAATGTCAGTTCATCAGATGAAGTCAAATATGGAGTGGGATAAGAGTGTTGAAAAAACTGGAGGGGATCTGAGACAATTCCTTTCTATCTGGCAGTTACCAAGGGATTTCATAGAAGCAATTCTGCTATTCTACACATCCAGGTTGCCTGGTATCAGAGTTATTAAATAGACAATGGGGCAATCCAGTACCTGCTTATGCACTTTGAGCAAGGTGTGTGCACACAAACATTGTGCAGGTGTTGCACAAACACCTGTGCAATATTTGTACATGAGCACCTTGCTTGCAGTCCATAAGCAGGTACTGGATTGGTCCCATTATCTTTATGTTAATCACTGTCAGAGAAGGATGTCCCATTGACAAAGTGGGACTTACTCATAAAGGGTGGTGACTGCTTCCTCTAAAGCTTTTCTTAAGGTTTCCTTGCTGGAAATATGACTGGAGTTTCCCTCACACATTTACCAGATTTTATGCCATTGACTTAACTTTCATGCCAGATGCTGGGTTTGGGAGAACGGTTTTTACTTCTCCCTTTTCATAAAGACATTTACAGCTGTCTGTGTTGCTGCTGAGCTCATAATTAATCAAAGCGAAATATATACACTCCTCATCCTGTCTGTATATTTCTTGTGAATATCCTAAGTGGGAATATGTAGAGGCCGCTTGAAAGGTTCATTACCTATCTTTAACAAAAGGGACCTTCAGTTTGGGGTTCACACTTCCCACCCAGTCTCCCCTCTCGGTGTTATGTCTTCTGAGCTTGGGATGAAACTGAGTGGGCAGGAGCAGGATAGTATACCCATTGATGTCACAATCACAATGCTCCCAGCTGTAATTGCTAAACTAATCAAGGTCCAGTTTTGGAGCCAGGTGGTGCAAATATCCTAAGTGTGAATAAGTAGAGGCCCTAATTCAAAGAACCACCATTACAGGTAAGTAACTAACCCTTCCATAGCATAATTGAGTACTAAACTGCTTTTGCTGATTATGTATAATCCAAAGAATTGTTGGAATGGTATCCTATCCTGAAAGAAGATGAAATTCAGCTCTCTGAAATCAATTTAAACTTGTGTATTAACTGACATAGTTTATTGCAGCCTCTTGTCACTAATAGTATCTGAGCATAGCAGATTCTTATTGACTTATATTTCTCTTAAGACACTAAAGTAACAAGGAGTGGAAAAAGTTTGTAATATCTGACCAAATGATGAGTCACGATTTATGATTACTTGTGCATGAACTTTGATTTTCAAACTTACCATGCTGATACAAAATGGGTACAACTACAAGCAAGGGGCATATATAGTGTACTAAAATAGAAAAAAGGAAAAGAAGAAAAAAATGCAGGGTGTTTGTCCAAAGAGAGGTTTATATGATCTTTTTAAAAAAACAAACCAAAAACTTTGAAGCCAGCAAAGTCTTGAAACATGTCGTCTACAGAGTTAGTGAAAAGAGAAAAAGCAACTGAAAGAGAAATACATTTTCACTCGTGCTGTTCAAAAGTTTGTGGGGGCTTTTATCAACTACATACCTAATATACCTGCAGTACCTAATAAACATGACATTTTAAGCATATCTTTTCTAAAGGTTGTTTATCTTCACCCTGTCAAATAAGGGCCTTAATTTTAGCAGTGCCCAACTTTTTTTTGCCTATGTGACCCCAGCTTTGAGACTTAAATATTACCGTGTAAACTCAGACAGCAACAAAGCCATGTAAAGTACATCAGATGCCAATTGGGATCACAACCACATCCACAGATGGTAGGACCTGTGCTTTAGACCATCTTACACTTCCTGAAAAACTAAAAAAGATGAGCCTAATGGTTTAAAAAAAAAATCCAGACCATGTGTTGTTTACAGTGAATTTAATGCATGTGAAAGCAGTGCAAGCTTACACTTGATCATGGTTTGAAAGGGCCACCAGTAGGAGTGACATAACATATACACTTACACATGCAAAGCCATCCTTAAGTACATATATGTGGCTTGATTTTTTTTTTAGAGGTGAAATAAATTGCCCACATTGTTGGCTGACTTCGAGGTTTAGTTGTCCAGTCATCTAAAATATTTCCCTTAAATAGATAGCTCACAATTTAAGTTCTCAAGGTCTTGTCCTCTAAGAACTACAACAGGACCAGCAGACTGCCCTGAAGTGTTAATATTTTGGGTCATGGTTGGAGGTGTCCTCTGCCCAAAGCTTAATCCCACCCCATGAGGAGATAGACACAGAACTGGAGCCAAGAGATATGCCAAATCGATAAGAGTTTTATATACACATTTCACTACAGAATATATTGCTTACGCATCAGACTAGAACTGGATAGATAACATATGGAAAAATACATGGGGAAACTGTTACAAGCACATCAAATTCTTCATGGCAGACACTGTTAATCAGTAAACATCCAGAGTGGCTACATTGTGGACAAGTAACATTGCTCCTACAGTTGCTACTAACAAAGGTAAAATGAATTTGAGTTGGTCTATGATGAGTAACCCCCAGCAAAGTAAATTGCTGTAGGAGCAGTAATTTACCTGCAGGAGCATGCTCATCCCAGGTGGTGGCAGTGGCAAGGGGTGCTTTTCACCAACTCCATCTGGTGAGAAGGCTGCAAACTTTTCCTGATTTGGATCTGGCAACCCATCATCCATGTCTTCACTACCTCAAGGCTAGACTCCTGCAATGCACTCTGTGGGGCTGCCCTGGAAGACTGTTGTTCAGTACTCCGGAATCTGCACTGGTTGCCTATTGTCTTCTTGGCATATTCAAGGTGCTGTTTTTGACCTTTAAAGCCCTAAACGGCTTGGGGACCACTTATCTGGAAGATCACCTGGCCTACCATGTTCCATCATGGCCTTTGTGGTTAACCAGGGATGCCTGTCTGGAGGTACCAGTTTTTAATTTGGTTTCCCGTGACAAAGAGGGTGTTCTCAGCTGCTGCTCTACAGCTGTAGAACTCCTTCCCCCAGGAGGTTCATATATGCTTAGGCTTGAGTGCCTTTAGAAGGCAGTGTAACACTGTTTTATTTACAAGAGCATTTGGCACTGGGGTTTTGGGGTGGATAGGGTGAATTGGGGTGGAGAGGCGTTCAGGGTTGTGGGATATTGTGTTTTTGTATTTTTGGTTGGTCTATATTTGTATTTTATATTTTAATATTGTAAGCTGCCCTGAGCTTCCTTTGGTGGAAAGGACGGGGTAAAAGATTAAAATAATAATTAATTAACTCAAGTAATATTCAAATAGTGTTGTAATGAGTTTTCCCAAAGCAACCAATAATACCCATGTCAGGCAGAACTGCAAACATCGGATTATACATGAAAAGAATAGTTCATGCAATTCTGATCCCAATCACCTCATTTTTTCCAGTTGCAGGCCAAAATCCCACCTCCCTTATCTGCTTCAGGGAGTTCTAAGCTTGGGCTTCTTTTGGAGCTACCAACCAGTATAGTGCCTTGCGTCCCTAGTAATGTTGGGGGCAGACCCTGCCTTGAGTCTCAGTATGTGGTATGCACACCTGTCACTGTGGGCGCTTTTAGACGAGACACTTTTAATGTGGTTTTGTAAATGTGTATTTAAATAATGCGCATTTTTTAAAACTGGTTTTGGCATCCCCTGATCATCAAAGGAGATCAAATCTGGTTTGGAATCAGACAAAACCACATTCAAAATGGTTTTGTTTTTTACACGATCATGGCAAATGTACATTTAAAACTGTTTAGGTGTTTAAATGACCATTAAAACGTGCATTTTTCACCAATCATGCGCAAAATTTGTCTAATCTAAAAGCAGCCTGTGTCCTATAGGTGAAAGATGCAGTATGTGCCTTTACATGCTTAATTCATATTCTTCTTATAAACATTTTAAAATCTAGTCTTAAGTGACACAAATGGGAGTTCAATTTTATGTTACAAAACAAGTTTGTGGTTTCAGAGAGCCCGGTCTAAATACTTGTCCAACTGAGTAACATCATTTCTCTACCTAAATGATGGGGCTATTTGTTTTATGGAAACTTCTAATGGTTTTATTTATTTGTTTTTAAGTAATAAAGATCTGAATAATTTTATAGAGTTTTATTCTATATTTCATAAAGTTTTGGTTTATATCCGATCATTCAAAATGAGAATCTGTTGGCAAGAGTGAGATAAGCATTTACGTTTATTTTCCTTTCTTAAATGCACCCCATAGCCATTTCTTCTCTCACTACTATCACAGTGAGCTCCATAGTTGAATCTGCTGAAGGAGCACTCTGTAAAACTGCTTTGTAACTCAGAAAATGGTTCTGGTTTTGGAAATACTGATTCAGCAAAGGGGTAATAGACATTCAGGGAGTCATAAAAAATTCACATATATCGGAATGATATATGAGAACAGTGAGAACACTGAATTCAATTTAATTTGATTGTTCCCCTTTATACAGTACAGTGTTTGGGTGCAAAGAAATGGATGATAGCCCGCAGGAATCCCGTGTTCAATCCAGGCCGCCCCCACTTGCGGATTTTGCACAGCAGTTGCCGTACTCCACCCACCACCAGTCCTTGCTCATGACTCTTAGCCATGGGGAATTCTGGGTTCAGCAAGCTCCCTCTTGTGTGTGTGTGTGTGTGTGTGGTTTTTTGTCTTTTGGAATGCCATTTTTGAGTGCTCCAAAGTGAAGGTAAACAGTAGAAGCCCCAGGGAGAGCGAGAGTGGCAAGCACGCTTGCTGTTGCAGCTGCTCCAGTTTGAATGCGTGTATGAGGCCACTGGGCGAGATGGTTTGGAGATTTGGTGTGAAGTGTCGTCAGTATACTGCTGACACCTTTCTGTACCTCTCCTTTTCATCTGACCTAGTCAAATGCTTACCCAGGGTCTGGCTGCCATTGGGCACTGGATGTGGGCAAGCCAACTGAAGCTGAAGGAACCCTGTAGGAACCCCTGTTATTAATGGGGTCCAGGCTCCCTTGTTCACTCAGGTTTGCAGTCTTGAATTGCTCTTTGATCCACTGCTGCGATTCGTTCATGGGCGGTCACAGACCCGGCCTTGGATTGCTCTTGGATCCATTGCTGGATTGCGACGGTCGCCAGCAGTGCTTTTCACCAACTTCATCTGGTGAGAGGGCTGTGACCTCTTTTCTCAGATCCTGATCTGGCCACCATCGTCCATGCCTTTGGAAACTCAAGGCTAGACTACAGAAATGTGTTCTGTGGAAAAAACCACATGACCTTGGAGGCCTTGGCCTTGCGACTGCTAAAGAGGCCTATTGGCCTACTATCAGGACAGATGGCAGGACCTGGCTTTCCTAGGCTGGAGCCATGTAGAGAGGATGGCGCAACTGACATTCCTGGTGGGTGAGGTCATCATGGCTCAGGTATCCACAGGTAACCCCACCCTGATTGGCTGGTCATAGACCAGGTGACCTCCCACAAACCAATCTCAGCAGGGGGGTGGGGGGACAGGACCTTAAAAGAGACAGAGACTGCCCACTTGCTCTCTCTTGCTCTGACCTTTGTAACCCATGGACCTCTGACAGCTGGAACTAAAGACTGGGACCCACGTGGATATACCATCACCATTCTTACCATGTGGAGAAAACTGTAAGTTACAAGCAACCATCTTGCCAGTCTGAACAAGGACAGTTTAGACAGATGCAAATTCTAAAAGGAGCAACTGTACCCCCTAAAGACTGTTCTCTTGACTTACCCTTTCTCCTTAGTATCTGTTTCTACCAATTTTGCCTTACCTTACCAGTAAAGTCAAAGCTTGTTTTCTTTCTTCACTCCACTGGGCATGTGTGTGTGCATGTGCGTGCTCCTTGTAAAGATGACTCCCTTTGCCTGGAAGGCACAGCTTCCAAGAGGGAGAAAGAATTCACTCTGTGTAGGAGAATCCCCTTCTGGCTCTTCTAGCCAGGGCAGCTTCTGACCAAGATTAAGCACCCCTGAGTTACTCCAAGGGATTCTGCCTCCTGTAAGGGGAGAATGCCAAAAAGGAGAACCAGGGAAAGGGGTGCCATTGGGAAGTTGTGAGTTTATAACTTCCTGGGTTTTGCATATCTTGAGCTGTGCGGACTTCCTCTGATTTCAGAGCTCAGGTGGTAGCAGCTGAACTGAAGTATCTTGGGGTTTGCCAGCTGTTGGGGCCCCAGGCCCAGAGTTTTGACCAACACAGTGAGGTGGGTGGCTCATCCATATAGCACTCTCTACTGTGCTTTATCACACACTCTTCGTGGGGCTGTCCTTGAAGACTGTTTGGATGTTGCAGTTGGTGCAGAATGCGGCGGCCCATGGGCGGGTTGCCGGGAGCATAACACCAGTGCTCAAGAGTGCACTGGCTGCCAATAACATTCCAGACACAATTCAAGGTGCTGGGTTTTTTAAACTATAAAGTCCTAAACGGCTTGGGCCCCAGGTATCTGGAAGACTACCTCTTACCCTATGTTTCAGTGCAGCCATTGAGCTTGGTCAAGGTTGCCTTCTTGCGGGTACCAACTGCCTGCAATTTTTTTACCAAAGGGCATGGAGAGAGGTGTTCTCAGTGGCTGCCCCACAATTATGAAACTTCCCCCTTGTGGAGGCCTGCCTGTGCCACTCATTTTCCAGAGGAGATGCATGACATCTTTTTTGCTCAGGCAATTAGTGGTCAGGGATAGGGGCAGATGGCATTGGGTCATAGGGTTTAAGGAGGAAGACTGGAGGGTAGGGAGTGTTGGGGAAGGTGGGATGGGAATTAGATGTGAGGTTGGGACCCAAATATGCATCAACAGTAGAATTCTTCTGGATGTGTAGAGGGGAGGTAGGCTGGGAAAATAAATTTTACTGAGCATTGTCAAGCTGTGATCTTAGTCAGATAATGAGAAATCTTAAAAGCAATAAATTTATGTTATAACTCATCCAAAAGATAAATTCTGCAACCACCAAACTCTGCAATTCATGGGACTTTCATGTAATGTACTATGACATTATAAACTAAAAATGTAGCCTCCTGCAAATGCAGGGGAAAAAAATTACAGGTCAGAAACACTCTATGAATTCTAAAGTTTTCTATGCAAGAAAAATAACCTAATGATGTGTCACTCGCTTGAACCAGTGCTGAACACAGCTCATATAAGGAAACATACTTGGGGGAGAACAAAACAAGTTAAGCTTTGATTCCATTGTATCTCTTTTTTGATGAATGGATAATTTCCTAGCATATTCAGGACTAAAATTGCAAAATGAAATGTAATTGTAATTCTCAGAGAAAGATTTCCAGATGCAAAAGCTTACCTTTTCAAGTATCTGATAAAACAACAGGGCCTTTTGTCTATAACTGCAGCACTTGCTAAAAGCCAGAAAAAGCTCTACCTGGAGCTACCACTTTGCAGGTGAAATTTAAGTGACCTAATAAAGCCTGCAACTGGTGCAGTGTCGTTTGATTGCCTATGTGCCTCCCACAAGTGCTTTAAAATGCTGTAATTTTTCCTGTGGGAGTCCTGACTCCATGGTAACGTAATCCAGCTTGGCTTCTAGGATTTTCTTCCCTAAAGAAGGACCCTCCGTCTTACCCGCTGCTACTGAGACAAACCACCCTGATATTTTTTAAAATATAGTCTAAAATATTAAATTGTTCCAGTGGACTACAACTTCCCCCCCTTAAGTTTGCTTCATAAATTGATCTTTTTTTGTACAAATGCAGCAAAAATTAGCAAGGGAAGTGGAAATGAATAGGGACAGAACAGTGTTAGGGCAGTGAACTAAAACTCATTATCTTGGATATTTGTGTGGTATAATAAGCAGAAAGCACCACTGATACTCTGAGATAGAAACCATCTGCAGCCCAGATCCTCACCTATTTTGGCTCCTTCAAATTCCTGGATGTTACCCATGGATCCAGTCTGTATACCCTCAAATAAACAAGACAGTCCATGTTACCCTGGGGGTCACCTGCTTGTTAGTTCAGGCACCGCCAGATGTTCACCCATATCCTCCTTGAGGTACATGGCTGGCTGTACAATACACATGGACTGGAGAAGGTAGGCGACACAGCCCAGGCGAAGGCCCAGCCACCCTGGCTAAACTGGGCTAACATGTGCTCTCCATCTGTTAGGGTCCAGCCAACTCCAATGCACGGAGAGGTCTGCCAGGACCAGAGAGCTGTGGGCAAAAGTCCAGATTGGTTAATGGCGCAACTGAGCCCTACCAACCCTTCTGCACACGACGACCCTGGCACCCTTAAAGGGAATGGGCAGCAAAGACATAACTGTTGGATATCCCCCATCTGCACAGTAGCTCATGCCCAATGCCCATCTTGCAATGGAGCAAGAGCCAGCCAAAGCAGGGCCCCATCCAGTTCACAACATTAAGTCAGTGCACCTGGGGAGTGGGGGGCAATGCAGCATCTCATGGTATTCATGACTATATGTGGGGTGTGTCCCATCACAGTGTTCAAAAACATCTACCAGAATCACCCCCCCAGAGATGCTGGGACTGCAGACGCCTACCACACTGAGAAAACCCCCAAGCCACCCACCAGAAGAGGGTCCCGTGGACTGAGGAGGGGATCGGGGCATTCATCGGCCTGTGGGGGTATGTGCAGGACTAATATGACCTGTGCAAAATACATATGAATTAGCAGGTGTTCCAGGGGATCACCACCTGGATTGTGGAACTCGACTACCACTGGGACACGAGCCAGTGCCAGCAGTGGGCAAAGGACCTGAGGAGGGGCTACAAGGAGGTGAAAGACATTAAGATCTGGCTTTAGGTCTGGCTGCGGCTGCCAAACACAACATTACAGGGAACGTCTGGACAACTTCCTATGCATGGATGGGTCCACAGTTGTACCACACCTCACTAGCACTGGCTTGACTAAGGGCCGTCGTTGGGTGGACATGTCTCCCCTGCTGCCAGTTCATACTGCACCCACTCTAGCTTCAGTGTTTCCCCTCCCGCCAAGGAGGCCAGGCCCTCAGGATACAGCCCACTGTGGCTGGTCACACCCCCAACGAGGGTCCATCTCGGAGACACTGATGCCACCCTTGGGACCTTGAACCCCTACCCCCTCGAACCAGAGAGCCAGCTGTCAGTTCTGGAGCAAGTAAAGGCAGATAGAACAGAAAAGCTGGAACCGCTGGGGAATGGAAAGCCCAAGGGGAGCAATAAGTGAATGCACCAGAGGAGGAGCGGGAGGATAGGTAACCCTGCCATAGAATGGAGCAGCCAGGTAGTGCCAGACACCAATATGGCTGTCTTTTGTCACTGTGCTCATAGGCGGCTGGGTGGTTAACAAATAATCTTGATAATCCAGCCACTCCTGCAGGGGGAGGGGGCCCCATCATTCTTCCCTGTCACCATTCATTTTAGGTCCTCCTGGCAGCCTTCTCTGTGTAAGTACACCCAATTGTCGCTCCCTCCTTGGTGGTGTTGCACCCACTAGACAAGTGTCTGCAGTAGCTACTTCACATGTTTCAGTAGTGCATACATTTCCTGGTGTATCTGACAATACGTTCTGTACAGATTAGCTATCCTCCCCACCCCCAGTTTCATGCTTTCATGACTCCGATATATTTAGAGATATTTACAAGTTGGTATTGGCCATGCAGCCTATATTTGATGTAGTTCTTGGCATGGCTGCTCTACTCCTTGGTTTATGGCCAGTTGTTTGAGCACCCCGAACACCTATTGCACCACACACTAGGTAACACTAAGCTGCCTGTTAAACTGGGTTTGTTCTGGAGTGTGGGCCACAGGGTATGGCTTCATGATCTATGGTATCCAGGGGTAGACTGGATCCCTCAGGATGACGGACTTCATGAGCACCCCCTCTAAATTGCTTATGATGTGGGGCTTGAAGTCCCCCGTATACATCTGAGTAACAGGGACTTCCCCGGGATGCAGACATCATGACTATGTCCAGAGCAGCCGTCCACCACCTCCATGAACCAGCCATGGTAATTCACTACTCCCTGCAGTACCACATCATGGTACCCCTTCTGGTTGATGTGCCCAGTCATGTGTTTCTTTCCTCTGCCCTACCTGTGACCCTGCCCTATGCAAGGGAATGATGGAATGGCTTTATGCCCACCTGGGTTCACCCGCATGTACGTTCTGCGCTGCACACTGATCTGGAGAGTTCTGCCTGCCATGGCTTTCCCCAGGACAGCCCAGAGAGCTGCCGTGCCCCTGTCTCATTTATTTTCATGGCCCCTGTCTCAAAGAGGGGCCATAGCCAGCCCCACCTCTTCCTCCCAACCATTCCAAGACAGCCGCATTTACATCTGATCTGGGTGTGGCGGCAGCGAGACCCGCAAGGGAAGACGTGGCAGCGGGGAGGAGTCAGACAGCAGAAGAAGAGCCGGTGCGAACGGGGGTGTGCCGGGGCTTCCCTTGTGCATGTCAGGGCAAGATTTTGCTCCCTGACATGCGTGAGGGAAGCCACGGTACATCCCTGTTCACACTGACTCTTCTTCTGCTATCTGACTCCTCCCCACTGCTGCATCTTCCTCATGGATCTTGCCGCCGCAGGCCTGAATGCAGTCTCATTCATAGGGGAGTGCCCTTCCCCATCCCCATCTAAACACCCTTTCAGACATGTATCTTTCTCCTCCTCACAGAGGGACTGTACTTGCCCAACTTCCACCCTCCCACATTCGTTCCCACAATAAACCCCTTGTCAACGCACCCCCCAGGATTAATACACGGAGACAGTAGTTGGGTTAAAACTGGCCACACTTTATTCTCATTCAATAAGGACGGTGGGTAAATTGCTCAGCAATTCGGGTCCAGTGTGCTAGCTCTAACTTATCTTATTAACTCGTGCCTGATCAGGATGTGCCATCCCTAATCAGGGCACCAACTTCACCTGCCCCCCTTCGACAACACTCAGGCTCTGGCCGAATTGGGGGGCAAACCAGCCCCAACTTTGGGCATGAGTAAGGAGTTAATTGTCTGCGGACAGCGCATGTCCTTACAGATCTGGTAAGACACCACTCCCAGGGTCGTGACCCCAGAGCTTGCTGTGCCCCGCATGCCTCTGGGTACCACTTCCCCATCTTTTAAGGAGATGACTCTTGATCCTATACCTTACCTATGCAAGGGAATGATAGGTATCATAAATGTTATCCTATCCTAACACACTGGACCCCTGCCACAAAAGGGGGGTACACCGTACCTCCCTGACACCCACCTCCTAGTCCTCGACCAAGCCTCTCAGGTGTTCGGCTAATACCATCAAATAAATGTCATTCCCCTCCGGGGATAAATGCACTCCATCCCGCCAATACATTTTAGGTCTGTCCCGGCCAAATTCCTTATGTTGTATGACAGATCCACCTATACTCCATACCCACCTAGATATTTCCCGTGACACATTCCGCCGTGTCCTATCCACTTTTCCTGGTTTGTGGGCTTTGGGCCAAGTTAATCTGGGAAGCCAACTGGTCCAAACTAAGTGTACCCCTGGGAACCATCCCTTAACTACTAGTAAGTCTTGTTTAATACTTATCAACAAATTGACCCCTTTTCAAGTCGTGAGGTCATTTTCACCTAAATGGACCACCAAAATTTGAAGTGGTTTTGTGTTCCCTTGACTTCTCAATATTGGGAGGAGCTGATGCCAACGCATCCCACTCTTTCCTAACCAATTGATCGTTGCTAAATTTTTTAACCCCAATTCAGTTCCCCAGGCAGTTGTCATGGCAGTTCTACTGGACCACCGCAACAAACTATGGACCACAATCCACACCGCTAGCCTCGGTGACATGCCGGGCCCAGGTCCTACTGGAAAACATAAGAGTTATTTTGGTGCTGTTCGTATGTACTTCTTATATACCCCTGAACGCCATCTTCCCACTGCCGTAACAGCCCACTCTGGCAACCCAGCTGCTGCGGCTGTTGTTGCCGCCCCGATCCGGAATGAATGTGACCCATGTGTATAAATAACACCCCTGTATTCTGTGGGTGAATGGCTAAGTAATCTTTCATCTGGGACACTGGGTCAATGGCTCTCCTCCTGGTGGGGAACAATTCAACTACTTGTCCCCTGCCCCTCTGATCTGTCTTCGATTTTCTCAATCGTATCTTCATTCCGTCTGGTAGCCATTCTACGTCATCTAACCTCAATGCCCTGGTGCCCTTGTCTCTGTTGGATCTGGCTACCACCTCGCTGATCCTAAATCCACCAAAAAAGGTTATCACGTATGCCGTTTTAAACAATTGAGTCTCGAATTCATCCCGGCACACACTCGACAGGGAGTTTACCAATTGGGTCAAGATAGGGGTAGTTATTGGGGACCTAACCCTAGAAGGGGCCTCTGCTGTTCTGGCCCAACTCTCCAGCATCCGCTTCATGTAGAAGCCTCTGTCTGGTGGAGGGTACCCTTTTAATCTACTCACAAAATTAATGCCTGCTATTTTGCCCCCTATGGTGCCTGCCCTAAGTCCTCTGTCTTTAAGGCCCATGGCAAATTGAATTACCTCTGGTTCGGGAATTGGGAATCCCCTACCCCAGCCTTTTTCTGCCCTGAAGTGTTGGAATTCTCTGAAGGCCGTACCGTAGGCTGTTTGCGTTCTGGGTACTAAAGATCTCTGGATGATGGATTGAAGTTCTAGCTCCCAAGATTCCATATGCCCAGTGGCAATGGTTCGGGTAGTTCCCTGACTTCCGGTGCCATTTCCCGGAGTCATGTCATCTGAAACCGAGAAAGGGCATCGGCTATCCCATTGTCAGTGCCTGGAACATGGCGGGCCGTGAAAAGAATATTATCCTTCAAACATGCCCCAACCATGGTCCTCACTAAATTCATGATCCTGGGTGAGCGAGAAGATAACGTGTTAACTACGAGGATGACTGCCATGTTGTCACACCAAAAGAGCACGGTGTGATTGGCAAACAGGCCCACCCACAACTGAACTGCATGACTATTGGAAAGAGTTCAAGAAATGTGAGATCCCTGGTGACCCCCGACTGGTGCCATGTTTTTGGCCTTGGGGCAGCGCACCACCGGGTCCGAAAGTAGATACCAAAGCCTGCTCCCTCAGCGGCGTCTGAGAGAATCTGCAGGTCCGCCTTGAGTAGCCACTGCTCTCTCCAGAAACTCACTCCATTAAATCCTTCTAAAAAGGTCAGCCACATCCCTAGATCCTGCCTCATTCCAGCTGTTACCCGGATTCTATAGTGTGACGGGAGGTTCCCTTTTAATTGCCCATACAACCTTGACAAGAATGCGCTATGACATGACAAGCGAAATTAAGGCTTCGCACCAAGGACTGCAGGGCATGGACGATAATCTTACGAGAGGACATGCATTCTTTGACCTTTTTCTCATGGTCTCTAATTTATCCTCTGGTAACCTAAACAATCTTTCTTCCGTGTCCAATTCAATCCCAAGGTAGGTTAGTCTAGTTGCCGGCCCCTCGGTTTTTTCTGGGGCCAGCGGTACACCTAGTTCCCTGGCCATTCTTTGGAAAAGGGTAAGCGCTTCAGCGCAGTTCTCTTGGTTTGGGCAACCAATGATCAAAAAAATCATCTAGATATTTCGTCGAATCACCTGCCTGCAATCTCTGTTGAAAAATCCATTCCATGAGTGAGCTAAACCTCTCAAATGCAGAGCAGGATATCGAGCATCCCATTGGCATTGCTCGGTCGTAATAGTACCGTCCCTCAAAGGTAAATCCCAGCAGGTGAAAACTCTCGGGGTGCACTGGTAACAAGCGGAACACTGATTTCATGTCACATTTTGCCAGCTGTGCACCCCGTCCCATGGCTTTCGTCTTCTCGACCGCCACATCAAATGACGCATACTTAATTGTTGTCAATTCTTTGGGTATGGCGTCATTAACTGAACGACCTCTAGGGTATGATAGGTGATGTATCATCCGGTATTCCCCTTTTGTTTTCTTTGGGACTATTCCTAATGGGGATAGGACCAGGGTGGCTATAGGGGGGTGTACGAATGGGCGTGCAACCCTGCCTTCTTCTACTTCTTTGGCTATTTTTTCTCTCACCAATTCCTCTTGTCCTTCCAGGGATTTCAAATTCTTAACTGCTTTTTGTTGTAGGACTGGACCAGCTGGGATTCTGAACCCCTCCCTGAAGCCTTGGACCACATACTCCACCTCAGCCCTATCCGGGTGATTCCATAGGGCCCTTTCTAACTGCTCAATCTTAATTGGTGTCGGACCCCTTCGCAGACTGCGGCCCGGGGGATGTGCTGTGTCCCCTTTTTCCACTACCTCCTCCCTGGCTACCTTCTTCGATTGTCCCTTGCTTCCTTTGGCCTTGGGTCGGTAACAAGCGGTCGTGGGGTGCCCCCCTCCTCCACAATTTGAACACCCATGTCGAAATCTACACGAACTCCGGTTGCATCGTCCTCCTTTATTGTATTCCCAACAGGGTCCGGGTGCCGCTTGCCCCCATCTATGGATGTCCCCACGAAAAGGGTCGTTCGCAGGTGCGATGCGTCCTTTAACCAATGGGTGCCCACTATCTGATCTGGGGGCATTGGTTGCATCGATCATGCACTCCAACCAAAGGTCAGGTGCATGATTGTCCCATCTCAGTCCTGGTGTATTCGCTGCCCTGTGACGAAAAGCCTCGTCATAGCACAGCCACGCCCCCGGGGGTCCTGTCCCGTGTGCATGTCGTATTATGTCCGAATACTTATGTAGTTCTAGTCCCCGTCCTGGGTCTGATTGCATGACTACTCCCATATATACTGCAAATGCAGATGTCCAATTCTCCCAATTCCGGTCTGCCTTTGGGTGCTGAAATTTCTCCTTATCCTTTCCTTCAGTCTCTTCTGAGCGATCTAAAATGGGATCACTGAAAAGTAGGGCGTACAAATCTACGTATTCTCCCTTCCAAATGTTTTCCTTCGTTGTCTGGGCTAAGTGGTTCCCAAATGGGGCACTTACTGCTGGGATAGTACCTCCCGGTGGGCGGGTGATTGTCTCACGGTTATTGCCTGAGGTTGTTGCCTCCTTACTGGCCCCCTTAACGGGTGGAATAATACTTAGTTCCGGGCTATTTGAGTCCCCTATTGAACCCGATTGGTTGGGATCTTGTCCTTGCTCCTTACTTGATTGTGCTCTGTTTCCTGTAGGCGCTAATGTGCCTGTACTTACCCCGGCCCCACCTCTTGATGAGGTACTTGTGGTTTCCATCCCCTTGGGTTCTGGCCCCCCTATACTCACCAGTGGGTCCCCCACCGGCATAACCCATGCCCACACCCCGTTCACTTTCATTATTTGTGGTCCCTTTTGCTGCGGCCTGCTAGCGGTGGCAGCTCCGAGCTGGGCCTCACTCAGCTCCGGCACTGATTGTGTCTGGAGGTTTCCCGCCTCTGCCATCCTTCCTATGTTGTCTATTCCCAAATCTGTGAACCCCCTGTCATCCCTTGTTCCACTTTCCCTTCTATACTCACCATGTCTAGTCTCCCCCGATGGGCCCTGGTGTCCTGCTTGACCCGTTTCCGATTCAGGTCTGTCTTGACAGCCCTCGCCATGCATCTCCCTTTCTAGCACCAGTATTCTCTGCCACATCTCTCCATCCCCTGGCACTCCCTGCTGGGTTGTCTCGTCCAATCGTCGTCTGGTTGCTGGTGGGCCCTCATTCCTGTGAGGAGAGATATCCTCGCTCCCCTCTCGCCTACCCTGTCGGGCGGCGTGTTTGGCCCTTGGATGTGCATTTGGAGGTTGCTCGAAGAAGGTACCCTGGCGATGGTATTGTACCAACCCGGGGACCCCATACTCATCGACCCGCCTGGCCTGGGAACTAGGGCCAGGCATCTGGGCCCGCTGCTGGTTCACGGCCTCCTGCTGGGCACCTGCAGTCCCCGACCAGCCCTGGGCCCCTTGGTCTCCCGGTGCACTTGGCCCGGGAGTCTGAGCTTGCTGTTGGCCCATGGCATGCTCCCCATACAATGCATCCATGATCGTGCCCCCGTGGCTAGTATCTCTTGAAATCTCCTAAGGTCCCCTGGGTGTGGTTTCCCCTTGCTCTCCATGCTCTAGGGGGGTGGCCCGCCTATTGGCCCTTTGCCCCTGGCCCCTTGTATCTGGAACTGGGGTGGGCCACAGACCGAGCCCGCTTAGTCCCCCTTCCTCCCTGTATCTTGCTGGGGGAGTCACCACCCTTTCCCCATGATGAACTGGGGCTCCCATGGGTTGTGGAGGGTATGCCCTGCCCTGGACGCCCCCCCCCCTTTCATCAAGCCTTTGGGCTTCCCTTTCCCCGCTGGCCTCCAGCTCCCTTACCGCCTCTGGGGTTCCCCCCATATCTGCTTGGGCCCCAGCAGGGGGCTGGTGACCCCTAGCACTCAGCAATGCCTCGCATTCCACTAAGCAGGCCATTAATTCTGCCCTCGTTGGGACCTCTGTCCCATCCCCCAACTCCTCACCCTCGTGATGCTCCACGTTGGGGGGTGGGAGGGGTTCGCGCTCATTGCGCTGCCCCTTTCTTCTTTGCAGCTGCACCCTTCTTCTTTGCTTTTCCCATCCCTGAGGTCCTCGTGCAGCAGGGCAGACAGAGAGCAGCAGTCTGTGTGCTGCTGCTTCTTCACAGCCTGATCTTGAAATGGCCACTCCACATGGCTCAGAGCTACCCTGGCCCCTCCTAAAAGGGGCGGGGCTGCTCACTTTGCCCATGCTGCAATCCCCTTGTCAGCACTCCCTGGGCTGGTTGCTTAGCAACCACACATTCTCTGGCAGGGAGCATTCTAGAAATGCCTCCCTGCCTGCGGCTCCCTGCTCCGTTCTCTGAGGCAGGGGGGGAGGGGGGGGGCGTGACAAATGTCCGCCGCCCCCATTCTGTAGTGCTTCCTTTCTTGCTTCACATCCAACACAAACTTCTTGTCTTCACCTTCAAAAATTTTCATAGCCTTGCTTCTCTCTTCCTTTCTGCCCTCATTTCACACTATGTTCCCACCAGAGAACATCATGATCCTTAAAATCACCTAAGTACAAACTCCTGCTAATTACATCATGCTGTTGAGAGAGCTCAACAGGAATTCCCTCCCCCAGGAAGCAGGAATTTCCTTCCCCAGGAAGCTTGACTGTGTCCAAATCTGAGAATTTTTCACAGATAGTGTAAGACCTTCCTATTCGACCAGGTATTTGGTGGGTGGGGATAGGCTTTTTTTGGGGGGGGTGGCGTTTATGCTTGATTTCATTTGTGTGTTGTATCCTGCCCTTGGTGGGCTATAAGTTCAAATAAATAAATATTAATAAACCATCTCTGCCCCTTCTCCCATGATGAAAATCCCTCTCTGAAAACACATTCTCTGCTCCCACCCGCCTGACCTTCAAATTCTTCCAAAGACCCTACCTCTTCCATCAGCCTTTTCCTAGCTCATCTCTCCCACAGGGTTAGGGTGGCCAGATATGCATATTTTAGAGGACACTTATGAGAATTACAGGTTGTAGGGCTGCATTGGAGCCAAAATGGGACCAGGACTCCTAGCAATGTATGCCTGGATGTCTCATCAGTAACCGAAGCTTAATCTGTCTAAACTTTTAATCTTTTCCCCTAAACCATCCTCTCCTTTACATTCTGTCTCAATTAATTGGTGGTTTTTGGATGGACACGGAGGCATCCCACCCCAGAGTTGCACCAGTGCCCCCCCCCCGTCCCCCACCTGCCTGCTTCCAGACCCACTTGGCTCTGCATTAGATGGACTCAGCAGGTTCCCCTGGCTGTGATACACCCACACAGTGCCCCCCCCACGCACCATAGAGTTGTGGACTATCACCCGACACTCTAGACTGGCACATGCAACTCTATGCTGTTGCTGGGGCAACAGCTAGCTGGGAGTGGAGCTGCCGCATGGGTCTGTCAAGCAGACTGACAGCAGATCCACTCCAGGCCGGTGCCCTGGGTTTGACTGGCCCACTCCGCTGGCGGCGCACTAGGATGTTCCGTAGCACTGCACCTGTCCATCTGTTTACACACATGGTTTCATCATCCAGCCTGTTCCCCAGACTCATAGCCTGGAATTTATCTTTGACTCCTCCCTTGCCTTTACTTCTCCTATTGAGTTTGTTAAGAAAAGGCACTCGCTTCTCCCTCAGATTCAGTGCACTGTGTAGGGTGCCAGGGGCACTGCCCCTCAGACTCCCGTGACACCACGCAGCTACTTACCCACTTTTGAATTAAATTTTATTATTTGTCCTGTCCACTGCTGCCGGACTCGGAGCAGCACTGCCGCTGCTTTGAAACAGCTTGCGCGTGTGCATTTCCAAGTCTGGGAGGTGTTGTCAGAGCACACGTGCAAACTGGCACTGTGGTGCTTCTTCTCTCAGCTGCTTAAAGCAGCATTTAGTGTGCCATGTGGGGAACTGGGAAGGCTGTGGGTGGACTTTCAGCAGCTCGGTGGGAGGAACTAAGAGGAGGGAGGGTCTGTGGGAGGGGAGTCGGCTGCCATGTGCTCGTGGGTGGGTGCACAGTGCACTGATGATCATCGTGTGGTGGGACGGAGTGGGAGGGAGGAGCCAGACGAGGAGCGGACTGAGAGTGACTCTGGCTCAGCTTGTGTGTTGCCAGGAGGGAAACCCATGAGGGACAAATCATGCTGTTTTGCAGTATGGGCATCTGCCTTCCCCAGGTGCCTACTGTATGCGCTGGGGGCAATTCCGATTTTTAGTCAGACAACGGCAGTATTAACAGAGTCCCCATGGGGGCTGGAAACGTGGCCATATTAAACAATGTCTGGGTGGCTGAGTCAGGCGACTAGGCAGTGAGCAACTTAATACTTTCCAACTGTGTCATGGGGGCTTGCAGTGCACCACCCTTGACGACAGGGGGAGTCTGGAGAAGGGTGCTGCCAAGCAGCCACTCAGCTGGCTGCATGCACATTTGGAGGTCTGGTCTGGACTGGAGTGAGCCAGGCACTGCAGGCAGGCAGAGTTCATTTTGTCGGCGCACCCCAATAAATGAGACAGGACACCGTTGTATGGATTTAACAGGCCACACCCTTTATTGATCCAAAATCAGTCAAATTGAATAGGTGAGGGGGTGACATCGCCTGTTGCGATTCAAGGTCCAGTATCCAAAAACAGTAACTCAGTTAAACTCTAAACAGCGGGGAGGTCTCGATGTACCCTCGATAACCTCGCCCCAACAATAACGTCTCCCCATCGTCCAGCGCTTACCGCGCGTCCAACGGGGACTTAATCCTTTCAGTCTATGAGTAAGGAATTTTGGGTGCCTGACGTTGGGGGGCCATACAATGCCCTACCGCTGTTCCAGGTCACCCCTTCCCAGGGACCACCATGCTACGCATGCCACACCCTGCGATTACGTTTGAGCGTGCCTTCCCCATCTCTTACGGAGATGACCCCTATGCTTACTTACCCTATCAATAAACGATACTGGACCACCGCCACATAGGGCACGCCGGTACCTTCGGCGGGTCCGGCCCCCCCACCTATCTTAAACACTCCAACAGCTTATCCTGCAGAACTCTTAAGTAGATGTCATTTCCAGTCGAGGACAGGTGTACACCATCTTGCCTAAATAAATCAAGTTCCCTGTGAGTAATGGTATTATGCCTAATAGTCTCTCCCCCAATTCCCACTAACCATTTCCTAACTTCCCTGTTAATTGACTTCCTTGCTTTATCTATCTTCCCTGGCGGCACCCCTGTTCCCCAACTAACCCTCTCAACCAATTCCGTCCATATTAACCTTACCCCCGGAAATACTCTTTTAACCTCCCACAAGTCCCTTTTTATATTTTTTACTAATTGTACCCCTTTTAAAATTGGTAAATCGTTTTCCCCTAGGTGTACCACCAGAATGTCTGGCCTACTGGCCTGTGCATGCCGAGTGAGTTCCGGGAGCAGTTGATGCCACCTCATCCCGCTCCTTCCTTTCCATTCTATCTCCGTCATGGCCGATAGCCCCAACTGGGATCCCCACCTAGTATTCCTTGCTGCTTTGGCTGCCCATCGCACCAAACTATGCCCACAGATCCATGTCCTCATTTTCATCGGCTTGTTGTTATCTGCCAAATGGAAACAATCAAAGAATTAGTACTTATTGGACCAAGGAATCTCCCCGTACATACGCGCGATAAGCGTGTGATCTCCATCGGCCGATCGCTTGTATTTCCCTTCCTGGCATGCCCATCCGGGCTGCGAAGGTAGCTGCCCCTATTCTAAATGAGTGTGATCCATAGTCCCCCGGCGATACACCCAGACAAGCCAATGCTGACCGGAGCACTGCCACAAACTGGCGCCTAGTAGCCGGTAACCCATTCCCGTGGCAAAAGAATATTCCCGGGATTGGCGGGCGTATCTGCGCATACCGCCGGGCCGCCAGGATCGGGCATAACCTGTCATCTCCTGCCTTGGCTAACTTCACTAATTGTCCCCTACCTCTCTGATCCGTTTTTGACCTTCGTACCCGTAATATAAGTTCTTCATTGCCTACCTGCACGTCCCCTACAGCTAATGCCTTGCCCGACCTGTCTCTTGCTGACTCGCTTACCAGTTCACTAATCCTAAAAGCCCCGAAAAATGCTATCTTGAACAGTGCTGCAAACATAATTGTTTCGAAATCGTTATAACAAACCTGGTGAAGTACACCAACAATGCCAACCAACAGGGAAGGGGTAATAGGTAACCTGCCATCAGGGGAGGGTGGCTGCTCCCGGGTCCATGCCTCTAATAATCTACGGGCGAAAAAACCTCTATCTGGTGACTGCTGCCCTGCCAGTTGGCTCATAAAAGCTATTGCTGACAGTTTGCCGGCAATAGTGCGCGCTGCCAATCCTTTCCTTCTCAATGCCATTGCGAACTTTAAAACCTGAGCCTCATGAATCGGGAAACCCATGCTCCATCCCTGATGAGCGCGAAAATGTTGAAATGCTTGAAACGCGCTGGTGTAGGCTGCTCTGGTCCGCACAGCCAAAGAGCCCTGTACCGCGGAGCAGAGCTCTATAATCCAAGGGTCCACATTGCCACAGGCATGGGTTCCGGGATCCGGCTGGCCTGAGGTGCCAGGGAATGGAAGCGCTCCATCTGGAATCGAGAAAGAGCATCCGCGATCTCATTCTCGAGTCCAGGCACGTGTTTGGCATGAAATAAGATGTTAAACCGAAGGCAGGTGATAACTAACACCCGTATGAGCCCCATGACCCGCTGCGAACGTGATGAGAGCGTGTTAATTATATGAACTACCGCCTGGTTATCACACCAGAACAGCACCGCTCTGTTTGTAAACTGGGCGTGCCACAATTCAACTGCCACCACAATAGGGAATAGCTCCAGGAATGTAAGGTCCCTTGTGATGCCCCGGTCCCTCCACTCCTGAGGCCAGGCGGCTGAGCACCACTTGCCTTTAAAATATACCCCAAAACCCAGGGAGCCGGCTGCATCCGAATGTACCTGCAGATCGGCTGCCAGTATGAGCTGATCCCTCCATACGCTAACCCCGTTAAACTCCTCTAAAAATCTTACCCACACCCCCAAATCTTCTTTCATGTCTGCATTTACTCTTATGTGGTAATGGGGCAAGGGGGCCCCCGCCAGTTTGCTATACAGGCGGGACATGAATGCCCTGCCTGGCGCTATAACCCTGCATGCAAAATTTAAACTCCCGACCAGTGACTGGAGCTGTCTGACTGTAATTTTCTTTGCAGACATGCACTCCTTCAGCTTAATGATTAATGCCCTAATCTTTTCTGGGGGTAAACGCGACACCCCAGCTGCGGTGTCGAGCTCTATCCCCAGGTATGTAAGAGCTGTGCTAGGTCCCTCCGTCTTTTCCTCTGCCAATGGGATACCCAGATGTCCCGCCACCTCTTGAAACTTGGACAATAATTTAGCGCACTCGTCCGTGCCGGCTCGCCCGATGAAGAGGAAGTCATCCAGGTATTTTGTAATGCCCCCCTCTCCAGCCACTTGCCGCACAACCCATTCAATAAGGGAGCTAAAACGTTCAAAGGCTGAGCAGGAAATGGAGCATCCCATTGGCATGGCCTTATCGTAGTAGAATCCTCCCTGGAAATGGAAACCCAAAAGCGGGAAACTGTCAGGGTGCACAGGCAAGAGACGAAAGGCAGACTTCACGTCACACTTTGCCAGTAAAGCCCTGCATCCAAATTCCCTTACTAAAGCCACGGCTGCATCGAAGGATGCATAGTGGACGGTCGTAAGGTCCCTGGGAATACTATCATTAACGGAAGAACCCCGTGGGAAGGACAAATGATGGATCAAACGAAACTGTCCCGGAGCCTTCTTTGGGACTACTCCGAGGGGGGAAAATACCATGTCGGGCAGAGGAGGGGAGGCAAATGGCCCGTCCACTCTCCCTTCGAGAACTTCCTTATGGATTTTTTGTGCCACCACTTCTTCCATCCCTACTACCGACCTCAGGTTGGGAGCAATTCTGCCCCGACGTACATCACCTGCTGGTATTCTAAACCCTTCCTTGAAACCCTTTACCACATATTCAACCTCATCTCCTTTGGGGTGCCCTCGTAAAGCTGTTGCTAACCTTTCCACCTTAACTGGGGTTGGGGCTCTTTCCACTCGTCCCTGCCCCACCACTACCTTGGTTTCCTCTGGCGCTGGCCCCGCCTTTACCCTTGAAACCGGTTTTTTGCCGGGTGCAAGAGGTCGCAGCGTGAAATCCCCCACAGGAGGTACAGGTATGCCGAAACCTGCACGTTGTGCGAGAACATCTCCCGGTGCGGGAGAACTCGTAACATTGCCCAACGTTTCCTGCTGCGGTCTGCTTGCCCCAGGCCCTGTTTGGGTCATTCACAGGAGCCACCCCGCCTTTTACTAAGAGGTGTCCGCTGTCTGCTCTGGGGGCACCCGTGGCATCACTCATGCAGGTCAACCAAAGGTCGTGAGCATGAGTGTCCCATCTCAAACCTGGGGTAAATGAAGCTCGGTGGCGGAAAGCCTCATCGTACCTGAGCCAAGCCCCAGGGGGGCCAGTCTCATAGGCCCTCCGTATTATCTCCCCATATTTCAATAATACCGCCCCTCTCTCCGGAAACATTTCTAATTGCACCCCATGATAGATCGCGTAAGCTGAGGTCCAGTTAGCCCAATTTCTATCTGCCCTGGGCCTCTTGTACTTTTCTTTCTCTTTCCGTTCATCCTCTTCCCCAGGATCCACTATGGGGTCACTGAAAAGGAGTGCGAACAGATCTACGTACTCCCCTCGCCAGATCCTCTCCCTCGTAGCAGGCAGCAAGTGCTCTCCTATTGGGGCTGATAGATCTGCGTAGGCACCCCCTACAGGGGCCCCCTGGCGAGATCTACCCTCCAACTGCTCCCCGTGGTTCCGAGCTTCCTGGGACCAGACCCGCAATGCCTGGTGTGGCTGTGGCGGGCCCTGTTCTGTGCCCCCCCCATTCTCACCGGGGGGCGAGCTGCGCCAGGCCCTGCTATGACCGTTGGGGCCACCTGCACCCAACTCCCGTTCCACCAGAGGTATTGGGGGGGGGCGCTTCGCTGCTGTAACTCTTGGTCCCATCCCGGTATTAGACCCTATTAGGGTTCCATCCCATTGCCCACTTTGGCCTGCCTCGGTTGGGTATGTGCTCCCCGCATTCCCTGCAGCATGGTGAGTCAAAGGAGGCATATTCCCTCCCACACCCCACCCACCCTGCCCGTAATTGTGGGCCAATGTGGTTCCTTCCTCCCCCCAACATGTACCTGTCGGGACCCTATAATTCGGCACCGATGAGACGCCCGTCGCATTCCTCTCAGCGAGGGCGCGCTCCAATGCAGCTATCCTCTCCAGGATGTGTGGTTCCTCCCAAGCTGCACCCTCTGCTCCTTCGTTCCCCTCTGGCCTGTAAATAGACTGCACAGGGGGGAGGGGCACCCCTTCTTGCCCTTCATTACTTTCCCCCGCACCCCTCCCTCTTGGTCTGGCTCCGTCGCCACCCGCCTGTGTCGGGGGGGGGGTTGGGCAGGGGGGCATAGTGATCCCTTCTTGCCGTGCTCTGCCGGGGTGCTGGAGGCAATTCGGCTGCAAAACGGGCGGGGGGAACTATGGGCCTGGTACCCCTCCGGAGTGGGGCTGTACCATCCTGCTCGCTATCATAATGCCTTTGTTCACCCACACCTGCCCCCCTGCCTCCTTCACACTCGAAGGCCCTAGTTAAGGCCTCAATGACTGGGGCTGGGGGGGGGGGCTTGCAGAGCCATATCAACCCCTGGCCATCCCCCCACCGTGCTTAATCCCGAGGGGCCCGGCTGTGGGGACTCCCTTCCTCTTCCATCCCCAGGCTCCTCGCCTGATGGCCTCCCCTCCATTGCGCTGGGCCCAGCGCCGAAAACCAGCGTCTCGCAGGCAGCGAGGCGCTCCAGGGCGGTCATTGTTCCTGAAGGGGGGGCTGAGCCGACCCCCTTCTTTTTTCTCTTACCCCCCGGGCCCGCGGGCCCCACATTTTGCGGGTCAGTCCCACTCGCACGCTCCTCTGTGTTCTCTTCAGGCTGGGCCTCACTCCCAGCCCTCTTTTTTGTTCCTGGTCTGGGGCCACGCTTCTTGGTGCGCCTCATGCTATCCACGATCAGAAAAAAAAGGAAAAAAGCAGCCGACCACCACGTGCTCCTCACTCAGTGCGTGGGAGGCCGATGCTGCTCCATTCCCTGCTCGTCCTAGACTGAGCAGGGAACGCGTTGCTGATGCTGCTAACCACCACGTGGTTTCCCAGCAGCCAATCAGTGGTCTCTGATCTTCGCGTGCTCGGCGAGGGCTGCCAGGGCAACCCTCGCCGACACGCTCAGGGGGGCCTTGCTACCATGCGCTGCAAGCAGCGCTTTCGGAGGCGCGTTGGTGTTCCGCTCATTTTCTAGGAGCGGGGGAGGGCGCGACAACAGCCCCGCCGCCATTATCAGGCGGAGGGCAATTCTCACACCCACACACTGCTGCTGGAAGTGAGTGTTCAGTGCTGACTGCTGGACTTTCTCTCTGAGTTGCCACCATTTTGTGCTGGTGTGGCCTGCTTGAATTTTTGCCTCCAGCTGCTGCTTCAGCCTGCCTGCCACTATCTGCCCCCCTGCCCCTTGTTGTGTGGGGCTTGAGTTCTTGAGGGAGAAGGCTTGATTTTTGGCCAGCTGTGCTGCTAGCTGTGAGCTGTGCTGTTCAGCTGCCCTGGGGCCAACCCACCAGGCACCACTGAACATTGCTAAAATTCAGCACTTTCTTACAGCTTCTATTGCTAGATGGAGTTCTCTTGAAAATGTAGCACATTTAATTCAGTTGGGAGTGAAGTGGGCTGAAGTGGTGTGGGTGGTGGTGGTAAGAACAGTTGAACTGAAAGGAAAAAGAGCAGCTTGACTTAAAGGAAATTAGAATTAATCAAGTTTGACTGATGTGGATTCCACTGTATAGATTTGATGGCCTAATTTTATATGGAAATTTCAGTGCTTATTTGGATCAAATTCTCCCCCTAGGTCATTCTTGCAGTTCACGCTATTAACAGTGGGAACTGCACACTCATACATCAAAGCAGAATTTGACCTTTTATTTGTAACCCTTTCCCCTTTGAGTCTGGAATCTGATGGAGTACTGTGAATGTAGATTCTTGGTAGCTGTAAATATCTTTTGTTTCATTATTAGGTTATTTTGCCAGTGAAGTTCAAAGAGCACCAAACTGAATTGTTGTTGGAATCCATTTCTACTATATTATTGTCTGCTGCTCAATTATCAGAAGGAAGCTATTTTAAAATGTAATAACTCTTCTGAGTCCTCGGAATCTGTATTGAAATGTTTCTGATGCACCAACGATAGATTTCAGTTGATTGAACTATGTAGTCCCCTTTTTAAGGGTAAGATTCTGACTCCATTGAAATTGGCCGGACTTTTCCATCAACTTCAATGGAATCAGGATTTTGCCTATAGTCATTTTCCAGGGTTGACTCATGGCACCAACTGTAGTTAAATGCATAATATAATATACCTACCAATACCATTTGGATTGACTTCTAAATCATAATCTTCTTAGTAAACCGTTTTCAAAAACAGAGAGACAAGTCTCTTGCTGTATAAAAATCCAAATGCGGGGTATGTGAGATAATGAAGTGCAGTTTTTTTCCATATCATATAATGCATGTGACAATTTTTTCAAACAATCTCTGTAAGTAGACTTGGCTAAGTAGGAGGTCTAAAGGGGCGATCATAGAGTTGGAAGAGACCTCAGAGGTCATCTAATCCAAACTTCTGCACAGTGCAGGAAATCCGCAGCTACAGCATCCCTGACAGATGGCTTCCCACCCTCTGTTTGAAAACCCCCAGCGAAGGAGAGCCCACCACTGCCCTAGGCAATTTGTTCCATTGTCTAACCGCTTTTACCGTTAGGAAGTTCTTCCTAATGTTTAACTGAAATTTGCTTTCTTGTAATTTGAGTTCTGCTTTCGGAGACAAGTCTTAGCCACCATCTCTATGACAGCCTTTGCTATCATGTCTCCCATTATTCTCCTCTTCTCTCTAGGCTAAACATACCCAGCTCCTTCAACTTTTCCTCATAGGACTTGGTTTCCAGACCCCTGACCATCTTTGTTACCCTCCTCTGAACCCGTTCCACTTTGTTGATGCCCTTCTTAAAGTGTGGTGCCCACAACTGGACGCAGTACTCCAGATGAGGTCTGACCAGCACAGAACAGAGTGGAACTATTACCGCTTGTGACTTGGAAACAATGCTTCTGTTACTGCAGCCTAAAATTGCATTAGTTTTTTTTGCAGCTGCATCACACTGCTGACTCATGTTCAGCTTGTGATCAACTACAGTCCTCAGATCCTTTTCACATGTATTGCTGCCAAGCCAGGTATCCCCCATCCTGTATTTCTACAATTGATTTTTCTTACCTAAATGCAGAACTTTCCATTTATTTCTGTTGAACTTCATTTTGTTAGTTTAGTCCAGTTTTCCAATTTATCAAGATTATTTTGAATTTTATTTCTGTCTTCTAAGGTGTTAGCTACCCCTCCTAGTTTGTGTGATCTGTAAAATTTAATAAGCATTTCCTCTACTCTGTCATCCAAGTCCTTATTAAAAATATTGAACAGTCCCAGGTCCTGGTACTCTGTGGACACACGATACATAAATATCTGTATAGTAATTTTCCTAGTTACAGCAAATGATGTATTTTCCCAACAAAGCATGTAGTGAAGTGGTGGAAAGCCTCCAGTCTATGGGTGAAATTTGACCCACATCTGTCTTTTATTTGACCCCTTTTAAATTTCTGGATCTGGTCCACAAGTTTAGTACCTCCCCTCAAGCACTGGAAGAAGGAGCTCAGAGGAAGGAAGCCGAGATGAGGTCACCCACTCAAGAATAGGACATAGATCCATGATTTTGACACTTCTTCCCTTCCTCTTTCATGAGCAGAACCATTGAGCAAGCATCCTTAATTCCTATCCAACCCACGGAGCTTATCCTACGTTTAAAACACTACGAGCAGTGGGTGTTTGTGCATGCATGTTCTCGGTGAACACCTGCCTCCACAGTCCTATGGTAAAATGGAGGAGGCTCCGTGGGTGGAGATGGGTGTAGGTGGGTGGGTGTCTTCCCTCCCCTCCTCCCCCCATCACCATCCTCTCCTATTTCCAACCCCTCCCCACACAGACCGCCTGCCCCTAAACATTCTCCCTGCTCCCACACAGATCTACCTCATGTCGACGGTGCTTGCTCTGTCCCACCTGCAGCACGCGGGGAGTTTCTGCTCGGTCTCCGTGTGCAGTATTGCCAACTTTCCCCTTTAAATCAGGAGGCTTATGAAAAATACATGTTGCAGGGCTACAGTGGAACCAATGCAGCCCTGCAACATGTATTTAAATCATGGTTTTACATAGTTCCAATGTAGCCCTTCAACATGTATTTTTCATAAGCCTACTGATGTAAAGGGGAGCCACACGTCTCAACCAAACAGGAGGGATCATTTGTGCCCCTGAAAAATGTGTCTCCTGTCCGTCCGTATGGTAGCTATGCCAGTCGGTCTACTGATCAGTACCACTCTGTAGCCACGTTTCCACCAATCTATGACCAGGCTAAATTGGGGATAATTCCCTTGATGCAGGGACCTGTATTCACTGCATTTCTGCCATTGGTGGCAGTGGAGAGAATGCCAGTGGGGAAAACACAGCTCTCTGCATTGGGCCACAAGATGCATCAAGGCTTTACGGTGATGTTCTTATGATTAACATATTTACATTTGTTGCAGTTTTGTGTGGATATGTCCAGTGCCGGTTGTGATGTTAAAGATGTTAGAAGATACCATGTAAAGTTATCAAAAGAATGGTATTGAAGATGATGTGGGAGTTGGAATTGCTTTAGCAGGATTAGTCATACCGAATCCCCACCCAATTCTCAGGTCCACATATTTGGAGGAAGGCATGGCCTTATTTGAGAGGGTAGTGGGCATAATACTCTCAGAATGTATGTGAAGGCCTTTCCAAGTATTGTAGCACCTCGCTGGAGATATTTTGGACTCCATAGTGAATAAAGAATTGCAACCTTTTTTGAACCCACAAAGCATGTGTTCGTGCCTTCCTCTAGGCAGTGTGACAAAAAGCTACATCCTTGATAGAGTTAATCTGAACTCCTCCTGATACAGCAATACTTTGGTTTTATCAGATTCTGAATGTTAATCTAATTCCAACCTTAATGAACTAGACAGTGGTGTCTGTATATACCTGCCATCTCAGTGATCACATCGTCCTTTTCATCTGCCAAATTATCCAGTGCAGTAGGTATAACTCGCTTATAATTTAGGCCGTTTTTAAACAGGACGTGCCCAAGCAGGTCCACCCATCCCCCACCCACCCGAGTGCCCATCTGAAGGCGCGGTGGGTGGATGCGCTCCTGTGACCCACTCATGCCCACGCACTGAGCATCGGGGGGAAATCCAGGATGGTTTCTGTGGGGGCATGAGTGGGCGGTGCATAGTGGTGGGACCCCGGGCCCATTACCGGCTACCGGATTTACCGGTTACCGGTTCTGCGAAAACCAGATTCCCGGATTAAATCCGGTATGCCGGTACCGGATTTATTTCATTGGTTTCAATGGGGCGCTGTGTCCCCATTGAAACCAATGAAATAAATTAATTCCCTCCCCCTCCC
>QEPC01010852.1:1705432-1753411 GCA_003113815.1 Sphenodon punctatus
CGGCCGCTGGTGCTGGGGGGTGGGCTCGCCTCTGGGTCTTACTCTTGTCTTTTTTAAAACAAAAATCCAGGCTGGGCAGGGTGGGTGGGGGGTGTCCCCCCTTCCACCCGCGCAGCCTGGACTCGGGGAGGGTTTTTTTTAAAAAAACTTTTTTGCTGGGGCTTTAAGTTTTTTTTACATTGCAGCCATTTTTAAATGGCTGCAATGTAAAAAAATCCGGTACCCCGGAATCCGGTACCCGGTCCGGATTACTGGGTCGAATCCGATAATGCCGGTACGCCCGGTACCGGCATTATCGGATACCAGATTCTACTGGTTTCCCACCCCTAGGGGCGTGCACTCATCACACACCCATCCTGGCCTGTTTGATTTCCCCTCCCCATCCCCAATTCACCAGACTTGTGTGAGCACACACAGATCTGCCCCCCCACCCCACCATGCCCATTTAGAAAAAGCCTTACATAGAAAACCTACTTTTAATACATATAATAATAGTGGTTAAGGATTTCCAACAATGAACAGTTTTATATCAAGCTCTTTTTGCTGTTTTCCTATAAATTAATGCAATGTATAACTTTTGAGGCAAAATGAACAGAAGTGTGTTTCATGGCTTTTGCTTGGTTTTTTGTATATTTTTATCTTCCTCGTTCATTGAAGGTTCAGTACTTAGTTTTCATATTCTATAGATGAGTTTTCCGTTTTATGTATTTCTGTAATGGGCATTGCAATGCTTATTTTTACACAGATATAGAATAATGAGAATGTGTAGCCTTCTCATGATGGTTCATATGAAATAAATGTTAATAAAGGATGGTTGTAATTATTTGCTACACAGAGAGAATGTATTTGCTAATGCGTATCCCAGCAACACTTGCAAAATAAACGAGAATGCATTAGGGTTTTTGCATTTACATGATATATGAGAGCTGTAACAGGGAGCTGGAATATGTGACAACTGTACAGAAAAGGATAATGATCAAACTTTCACCTATTATTTGTTTTCTGGTAAAATTATCAATAATACTATCTTTCACTATCAGACCATGATGCGTCATGCACTATAAAGACTTCGTTTATAACCGGAATAAGTGTCATTCTACAGAGAAAACATATTTCATTAAGGATATGGATGGTTTTACTAGTATAATAACCTTTTAAAAATACTGCATAGTTCTACTGACCTAGAAATCAAATATATCTTAGAAGATGGCTAGGCTTAATTTATTTAGAATATCGACTATTGCTTATTCAAAATGTTCTATTTACATAGTTCTACTTTTATATATAGTGATTTTTTTTCAATGTGGTATCCTGGGTTTTAGACCATTCTTTAAAGAATGGCATCATTTGTTTTGTTTTATCTCCCTTTTAAATGACTGAAGAATTAATAATAGTATTAATATTCAATACATGTGAACTGGGGCAAGAAAACTAAATATGTATTTTCTTAATATATGGGCTTATTAACTGTCCTGCAGGCTACAGTGCATACTGCATTTCACATTGTTTCTCTAGTTGGATGCTTGTTCAATGACCTGTACACTGTGGAAGCCTTTATTTATTTATTTATTTATTTATTTATTTATTATTTTATTATTTATTTATACATCATAGGTTTAAATACACCATTGGTATTTAAACATGATTGGTATAAATAACAATAAGAACGAACAATATAAAACCCAATTAAAACCACTCCCATCCCCACCCCAGAAATCTTATCCTTGCCCACCAAAAACTCAGCCAAATAAATAGGTTTTACATTGCCTTTTGAAGATACTCATGCTTGGGAGAGCCTCCAGGGAAAGAGAGTTCCACAGCTGGGGGTCGGCCACTAAGAGTGCCTCTCTGCATACCTGTGTTGTCTGGACCCAGGTACGGTGGTGGAACTTTTTTTTTTTTTTTTTTACATTACATTACACTTTTTATTTATACCCCGCACACTCCCAACCCAATTTGGCTCGAGGCGGCTAACATCAATATATAAATACAATATAGGGTCTTTATCCCGCACAGGGGAAACCCACCACTACAGTACACCACAATATAAAGAAAAACTACTATCCAATTTAACAGGAGGCCTCCTCATAACCTTTACCAGTACGAAACTTGCATTGGGTAATTCCACCAGCAACTCCCTCCATCCCAACCTCCCGGCCCAACTGAGGGGCACGGCCCCTTTGATCGTGCCCCTTCAAGCCGCGTCCGTGACACGCACCTCTGGCACGGCCTCTGGCCACCCCCAGTGTTATGGGGAGCAGCCCTGCAGGCAGCCTCCCCAGGCCCCGCCCCCACAAGGGTGGGGAGGGAGGAAGAGCTGTTCCGTGGCCCTTAACAGGCCAGCTGCCACATCCCGCCCCCAGTACCAGTTCGTGTCCTTTGCCAGGGGGTGGGGGAGATCTTGCCGGCTGGGTTGACTGCCACACTGCCTCTGCAGACCCCTGACAGCTGCCTCTCATGCTCCATATGGCCACCTCCGGTGTTATGTGGAGCGGCCCTGCAGGAAGCCTCTGCAAGAGAGTGCCCCTGGCTGACCTATGCGAGTGTGGCAGGACATAAGAGTGAAGCCTCTTAGGGTGTTAATAAACAGCATGAGAGCCCCCTACGAGTGGGTATTGTGTGAGTGTTGCACCCACCCACATGTGGTGAGTCTCAGACTTTGTATACAAACAGGGTTGGAGAGGGTGGAGGGGAGGATATGCCCTAAAGTGCAGTAGGGAGAAGGGGAAGCCAGGTGCTTCCACTTCCCACCCCTCCTCCTCAGACACTTTAGCAACTAAGGAAGCTCAGCTCCCTCTCTTGTGAGTCCTGGCAGTCATTTCCAGGCAGAGAGGGAAGGCGGGGGGAGGAGGGAGAGATGCTGCACACAGAAAGAGCAAGAGAGCTCCCAAGTTCAGATCCAATCCAAGCTGAATTGCTGATCAATTCACACCCAGGCCAGCCCCAACCGTGCTCTCCAGCCACCCACTTCCTATCACAGCAACAGTAGCTACAATACGTTCCTTACTCCTCTCTAAACACACGCCAACTCCTCCATAACCAAATAGACAGCACATGAACTCTACAGCAGGCTCCACATTCTCTGAATGGGTGGTGAGGTGAGTGGTGGATGATCCTGACATTCTAACAGACAACCATGAAAACACTCACTCATAGAGGGCTATAGTGTTTTCTGTTAACACCGTTGGATATGCAGAGCGAAGACATGAAGGGTTTTATTAGGTCAAAACCACCACCTTGAATAATGTCTCCAACACTATTGGCAGCCAGTACAGAGTCAGACTACTGGAAGCTAGTGTGCGTATTTATTTTATTTTATTTTTACCCCACCCTTCTCTGAAGACATGAGGCAGCTCACAGTATCCAAATTAAAAAGTAAAATATAAAATACAATAATTTAAATTCCTTAAAACCCCACCCTGTACTCCCACCTGCCACCCACCAGTCCTCCTCCCCAAACCCTCCTGCCCAATCCCAGCAAACCCTATTTCTATTTGCCTGCCAAATGCCTAGCCAAACAAAAAGGTCTTGCATCTCCTCCAGAAGATGAACAGGCTTGGAATTAGGCAGACATCCAAGGGGAGAGAGTTCCATAATTGTGGGGCAGCAACTGAGAACCCCCCTCCCCCCGCCCCACACACATGCCCTCAGTGTAGCAACTACGGATAGTTGGCACAAGTTTGCAGAGTGTAGACTTTGGAGCACTAATGTAATGTGCTCTCCGAGACCCACCTCTGTCAGAAAGCAAGTCACCACATTCAGCACCAGCTGCAGTCCCTAAACAGTTTTCAAGGGCAGCCTCACGTACAGTGTATTTCAGAACCTAAAGGTTACGAAAGCATGGACAACAGTGACCAGAGGTGACCCCAGGGCTGCAAACCTGAGCGTCCAGAGGCGGTTGGACCATTTTGATAATGGGGATCCCTATTTTCCCCAGGTCACTTACTACTACTATTACTACTACTATTACTTATCATTTCTATAGCGCTACTAGTTGTACACAGTGCTGTACAGATACACACAACATAAAAACAGTCCCTGCTCCATGGGATTTACAATCTAATCATCACTTCAGTCTTGTCTGGATTCAGCTTCAATTGGTTCGCCAGCATCCAGTCCCCAAAGGCAGCCAAATACTGTGTAAGCACTGAGATTGCAGGGCCTGGGTCAGATGAAAAGTTGAGAGAGTGTGTTGGATGTCATCAGCATATTTATGGCACCTCCCTCCAGTCTCACTATGCACTCCACCTCATTATGCACAATCTCACCTAGCGGCCATAAATATACATTGACCAAGAGAGAAGACAGAATAAATCCCTGTGGGACTCCACAGGGGGGAGGTCCAGCAGTAATATCGAGCAATCATCCATTACCACCCACTGGGACCTCCCTGACAAAGAACAGAACCATTCAAGAACAGCTCCATGCATCCTGCCAAGTACTGCAGTCACCTCAACAACATCTCATGATTCCCTGTGTTGAAGGCTGCCAAAAGATCTAGCAAGATATGATTTCCCCTGCTGATCTCTAGGCAAAGATTGTCAACCAACACCAAAAGCACAGTTTTGGTAATCTACCCAGGACAAAATCCAGACTGACAAGGGTCCAGGAATCTGATAGCCTCAAGATGTGCCTGAAGTTGCTGAGCAACTACCCATTTAATAACCTTCCCTCAAAAGGGAGGTTAGAAACAGGGTGGTAACTGCCCAGATAACCAGTGTCAAGTGATGGTTTCTTGAGCAGGGCACAGACAACCCCAGTCAGCAAAGACCCCATGTCTCCCGGCTGACTTTCACTAGCCAGGATGGGCACAGATACAGTTGACAACTGATCACCCTCATCGGCCGAAGCGCGCACTCTGCATCGGTGGGGACACCAATTAAAAGGACAGGACTGAATGCCTCAACCTCAAACTCTGACTTTGCAGTTAAATTAGCAGCCCCTAAGGCCACTTGTAGACGTGTGTGGTGAACACACTTTATAAATTCACACTGCATATAAATATGCTGCGTATGGGATTTAAGCTGCCTTTACACGAGCGGGTCGCTGTGGCGTGACCCACTCACGCGATATTTCAAAATTCTGCAAGGCAGGATTAGACAAGATGGAAGCCCAGGATCATGCATGTTGAAGGCGATCGCGCATTGTTTTCAGACCGTGAATTAAATACCTCACAATCGAGGTATTTAATTTGCGGTCTGTAAACAATGAGCGATCGCCTTCAATGTGCATGATCCCGGACTTCTGTCTCGTCTAATCCTGCCTTGTGGGATTTTGAAATATCACGTGAAAAGGTTGCATCATGGCGACTCGCTTGTGTAAAAGCGCCCTTAGATGTGACATTTCATGCATTAAAGCCAGTTGCGTGTTCTTTTAAAGCCGTGAATTAAATACCTCACAAGTGAAAAGGTTGCACCACGGCGACCCGCTACTGTAAAAGCACCCTTAGATGTGACATTTCGTGCATTAAAGCCAGTTGCGCGTTCTTTTAAAGCCGTGAATTAAATACCTCAACATCGAAGCATTTAATTTGTGGTTTTAAAATAACGCGTGACCAGCTTTAAAGTGTGACATGTCATTTCTAAATCACACACATGGCATATTTACACACATCATGATTTTAGGCAGCATGTTCGCTATGCACATCTAAAAATGTTCATCATGGTGAATATGAAACCTGCAAAGCAGGTTTACAAACTTATTGCAGTGGTCATTAGATGACTCAGTTATTGGGTGAAGACATGCCAGAGTAACTAGGGCCCTTTTTACACAATATGGGCCTGCTCATGCCCACGCCGCCACGCAGATCCACTGTGTGGGCATCACCCATGTGACAGCTGTGGTGGGTGGGTTAGGGTGAATGTGGACCTGCGCTGTACACCGATCTCCACCCATAGAGCAAGTGGCCAGAATGGCGATTGCTCTGTGTGGAGGTAGGTGGAAATGGGTGTGCACCCATGTACTGCCCTGCCCCCCTCACCGCCGCGCACACCCATCACCCCTCCCTGCACCGCGGCCAATTTTAAAAGGGCCTAGGTGAGCTACCACATGATACAGCTCAGCTGGGTAGGATTTTGCAGTCACTATGTTAACAACAAGGGAGTATTTTCTATTAGTTAGATCACAAGACTGATCAGACCGCTTTTAGATGAGGGTGCTGAAGGCCCGCGCGTTAAGAGAGAAGCTGCGCCGCCGGAAGTGACGTGCTTCCCATTGCCGGCAACAGCAGCAGCTGGAGATGCGGCGCTTTGCAGGGGCGCGTTCTAGAGACCTCAATTTTCAGATCTCCAGAATGTGCCTCTGCAAAGCGCCGCGTCTCCAGCCGCTGCTCTTGCCAGCAATGGGGAGGACATCCCTTCCGGCAGCGTGGCTTCTCTTAATGCATGGCTCTGGAGGCACCTTCAGCGCTCTCGTCTAAAAGCGTGTGAAGAATTGGAACAAGTGGGTTATTTTCCCACCTTTACTGATGGTTTTCTGGGTGACCTCACATAAATCACTTTACTTGTCTATGGCCCTTTCACACGTTACCGGGAAGGCAGGGAAACTTTCGTCGGAGTAATTGTAGTTCTGTTTTTGTGGCAATTTGTCACACATGCTATTCTGCTTTTATCCTGTTAGAACATTCACCAAATGTAGCATTTACAAGGACTAGTGTCCTTGTGGGATACAAGTGGAATAGCTTGTGTGTTCCCATGTGCACTAATTCCCACAAGAACAAAGCCGTGATTGCTCTGATGAAAGTTTCCCTGCCTTTCCAGTAACTTGTGAAAGTGGCTTGTATACCAGCTTCCTCATTTATGAAATATAGATAATACTTGCTTTTACTGCAAGGGGATTGAAGTTTAATTATATTTGTAAAGCACAAATCCAGGTTCCACATCTATTTGAACCATTCATTCACTATTAAGCTTCCATGTGTGATGGGACCGTGTTTGAGTGGTTCTATGATTACTTATTGGATAATGTTGTATAGAAGTGGAGTTGAAACCTTGTTGATGAATTAGTAAAGCATATCAGCACTGTGGGAAGCTGAAATAGATATTTTGGAATTGGCCGTGAATCCAGTCTAGATTGAGACTAGCTATTTATTGCAATAGGGATCATTAGCTCAACTTATTTTTAGGAAGAAATTTCTTTAAAAAGCACAACTCTTTCTCTTTAACTGAAACCAGTGTGCCCTCAATTAGAATATTTTCTTTTTATCATGTTGTTGTTCCTTTTGATTATCATGTATCTTTTTTTTTTTTCATATTACTTTTTAATACTACACTTAAAGGAAATGGATGCCAGCAAATCTTTTTAGTTGGTCTCCTACTGCTTTGCTACTAGTCAGCCTCTGTTCTTGGTAAGAGTATCCAGTTTCACCTACCTGTGCAGGGATGATTGTTAAAACTCCTGCATGGTTTCAAAAGAAGGCTAAGAGCTTGCTGTACTCAGCAGACACTCTGATCCAGAGGGGAGTAAAAATTTGCTTGACATTTACGTATTGTGGGAGGAAAGGTTTAATGGGTCATCCCAATGCAAAGCCAAATCCCCGTCACCGTGCGCCCCTACCCGGTGCGGGTAGCGGCTTGCTGGTGGCGGACTTTGTCACACACACCCCTTCGGGGAAAGGAGCATAGGGCGGGGGTGCACGGCGATACAGGAAGCGGTGCGAAGCGAAGACTCGCGGGAGACTTCGCAGCTGCCATTTTGAGCCAGGTGTGAAACCTGCCATTCTGCGCCTGGCTTCCAACGAGTGATCACCCTCCCTGTTGGACTGTGGCTTGAACTGGTCGTTGATCTTGGGTTCAAGGCCGGGAAGGAACTTAGTCACCTGGCTAATTGGCACGGGCCGGGTAGGTGTTTCGCCTTCCTCACAGTGAAGGTTTCAGATTGGCTACAGGAGAGAAGGATAGACTTTAAGGTTAATTTGTCGCACCGCAGGGGTCCAGTGACGTAGTTAACTAAGATGTTAGGGATAGTCTGCTGACAGGTCATCTCCTTAAGAGGTGGGGTCTGAGTGAAGGCTAGAGCTGGTCTGGCCAGCATCACTCTGGACCCAGGACAGGGAGGGGCACGACTGGGGCCTTAGGACAGAGGCGGTCCATGGCTCAAAGGAACTGCCCTCACTTCCTTCTTGGGGTCACAGTAGGCAAGGGCCTCTTAATCTGGCTGGGGGCGGCCGGACAGGAGTGACATTGCAGCAGACATAGTTAGTAATGTGGCGGTACTGAGGAACATCAGACCGCTTACGTTTACTCCAGTTCAATGAGTTAACAGTTAAAGTTGAGAGGACCCGGAGGGGCGAGCCCCCTCTTCACCCGACTAGATTTAATAAACTTTGGTGTGGCCTAGTTTACCCCACACAATGGTGTTGCATCTTCCTTTCTGGGTGGGGGACAATGTAAAGACTAGGCAACACTTCAGCCTCTGTGTTCAGGAGGCCAGGGGCTTCTTACCTTCTGTTTCTAATGGCGGAGGAATCGACTGCAACTCGTAGAGGGTTCACTGCCTCTGTGTACTTGAAGGACTCTAATAAGCGTTTTTACCTCCTTCTGCTTTCTAAAGAGGGTTGTGGCTCTGCATCAGCTCTTCCTTCATATTAATTTAGCACCTTATTCTTGGATTAGTGTCGCTGAAATCAATTGGATTACTTGAGGAATAAGATTCTGCCTAGTATCAGTCAGAAGGCAGACTATAGCTCTGAGCTCATAACATTTGGCAGTAACCAGAAAGGGATCTATCAGTTTCCCTGTTTAAACTAGTATTGCCTGTTCTACAATAATGGGCGAAAACACTGCAGCATATTATTTATTATTAATTATTATTATTATAAACATTTGTATAGCACCAGCCATGTACCTGGTGTTTTACAGAACAAAGATAAAGATGTGGTCCCTGCGTACGGTTTACAATCTAAAAAGACAAGGACGGGGTGACAAGGAGAGGGGACAAAGGGAAGACAAGGGAGAAGCAAACAAACATGCAAGCGGCTGTGAAGTCTGAGGTGTGCGTGCTTGGCTTGGTTACAGTTAGACAGGAGTCTGCAGAGGAGGGCAGACCGTAAGTATTAGGGGAAAAACAACTAGCAGGCATTGGGAAAGGCAGCACGGAAGAAGTGGGTCTTGAGGAGGGATTTGAAGGTGCGGAGGGAGGAGGCGAGGCAGATGTGCATAGGGATGGAGTTCCAGGCATGCGGGGCACTGGCGAGAAGGGACGAAGGCAGTTAGGGGAGCATAGGAAACGGGGGAGAGTGAGTGAGGGGACAGGGGAGGAGCGGAGGGCGCATGCAGGAGTGCGTAAGGAGATTAGGGCTGAGAGATAGGGGGGACCTTGGCTGTGAAGTGTGCTATAGGTGAATACCAGGAGTTTGAACTGGATGCGTTCAGGAAGGGGGAGCCAGTGGAGAGAGGAGAGGAGAGGCTGTACGTGCTCAAAGCGATGGGCAGAGTGGATGACCTTCGCAGCAGAGTTTTGGATGGCGATAAGAGAGGTAGGAGGAGAACCGGTCATGGACAGAGCTGCAGAAGCCCAAGAGGTGAAGCGAGCCCAGTAGGAGTGAGTGGTTGACAGTGTTGAAGGCAGCAGAGAGGTCAAGGAGGACAAGAATGGAGTAGAGGCGCTCAGATTTAGCGACCAGTAGATCATTGGTGATCTTGGCAAGGGCAGTTTCTGTGGAATGAAGGAGGTGGAAGCCAGATTGGAGAGGGTCCAGGGAGGAATTGGCAGAGAGGAGGTCCAGTGGACAACGCATTCCAGAAGCTTAGAGGCAAAGGGAAGGAGGGAGACCGACCAGTAACTAGAGGGGTTGGATGGGTCCAGGGTGGGCTTTTTGAGGATGGGAGAAACAGTGGCATGCTTGAAGACGGAGGGGAAGGGAGCCAGTGGAGAGGGAAAGATTAATGACATGTAGAAGGGGGGGGGACAATGAGAGCAACATTTTGAATTATTTTGAATCACAACATTTTGAATCATTAGTACTAGGAGTGTGCACTAGTGCAGAATATATAACTATACAATCTCTCAGATTACAACACACAGTTATAAAATACATACATGATGGTATTTTTATTGTTTAATAGATTTGAAGCAACTGGACAAAATGCATGTTCAGAGTGTCAGGGTCTCATTTCAATAAAAAGTAAAAAGAACAACAAAGGAAACTGAGTATAATATGAAAGCAGATACTTCCGTTGTAGTTAAAATATAAAAGGGGACCGATTTTGTTATAAGTATCCTACAGTACCTCATAGAATATGAACACCTTCATTCCCACGAAGTCAGCTGGGAGCTGCGGGTGTTCACTACCTTGTAGGAGCAGGTCCTATTGGAATAGCAAACAAATATATGAAGCAATTATATAAATAATTGACTTGTAGCAAATATGCATAGCGACACTTTAAAGCAAAGAATTCTCGTGATCATATTTGAAAGTCCAGTGACTGAGAGGAATAACAATCGGGGTCAAACATAATGAGAGAGTGCTGTGTTTGGATTTTTGTATTCTTCTAAACAGGATAGTGCATAATAATGTATGACATTAACCTATTATATGCATTTGTGCCAGCTATTTGTTGCTTTTGGTAGAGGCATGCAAGCTTGATTGAGGCTTACTGATGTAGGGGATACCTGAAGAGATCAGATTGGTGCTATTTTTCATTCATGAAATACTCTGTGGCAAATGCTTTTGCTCTCCGACAACTGCTAATATTTAAAGAGAGAGGTCCATCGTTGTGTCTCCCCAAGCTTGTGCAGCACCCACTCATATGTTACACAATTATATATTCATTTAGTTTGATTTTTGTCCCAGCCTTCCCTGTAGGATCAGAGTGGCTAACATAATTGTAAAAAACCATACACTTAAAATACACAAAATAAAAACCCATGTAAAACACCCATAGAACCACTCCAGATCCTAAATCTGCCTGTTGAATGTTTGCTCAGTTAAATAGGTGCCTCCCAAAGATGCTTGGACTAGGACTTTGGGAGTTCCAGATCTGTAGAGCAGCCACCGAGATATATATTTAAAAAATATATAATCTGCCATTTTCTGAAGGCTCGGGACAACTCACAAATCATAAGAACATTAAAAACTCCAAACCCACCCACATCCTCACCCCATTTCTAACACCCAAACTACCCCAGTCCCTTATCCCCACCCACTAAATGCCTTTACAAAAAGAAAAATCATACACCACGTCCAGAAGATGCTCAAACGAACCTACTAGGAGAGGGAATTCCAAAGCAGTGGGGCAGTAACTGCCCATGCTTTATAGGTCAAAACCAGGACAATGAATTGTGCCCAGATGCTATTGGCAGCCAGTGGAGACTCTGGAGCACTGGTGTAATGTACCCTAGTGATCAGGAGGTGGCCCATCATGTTCTGCACCAGCTGAAGTCCCCAAATAGTCTTTAATGAGAGCCCCTCGTAGAGTGCATTGCAGTAGTCTAACCTCAAGGTAAGATAAGATAAGATAAAATTTATTACGGCACCAGCTTATGCCATGGCCAAGACAAACATAACAAACATACAAATAACAACAATCACCCACATAAACTTTACATAATAATTACAGATAATAACTAATATAATAAAAATTTGTTTCAAGTTACTTCAATTCCATACAGCTTGGAACCCAATTGGGGGCCTGAACGAAAGGTTGTATACAGAGCAAATGGAATTTTAGCAGCGTCAACATAAAATACCAAAGGGCTGAGGAAGGGCGTACAGCAGCAAAATAAACCTCCACAATGCTTCTACACAAGATCTAATCATTTTGCAACAATTCTGTTTCCCTCTGTCTAACGGCTAACAGGGCAAAGATTGCAACCAACCTCATATCATTTTCAGTAGTTATACCCAGTACTAATCTGATTTAATGACCTAAGGGGAGGGATTCCTTCCTTTCCCACAAATGGGTTATCAGAGATTGCCTTATATTTGAGTATAATGGGCAAGAAAAAAGAACATGGGGAAGATCCTCAATTCCCTTGGCACAGCAGGACAGATACGTTTGCTATAATTGTTACTCAAATGGCGGCCAGTAACAACTGCAGAGCTATATAATTGAAAACGCAGACAGACCATGCTTCTGCGCAGAGTTGGATCACTTAGTTTATCTAAGTAGGGCTCAAAGCCATGAAGCTGCTTAAAATAATAATACCATGGAGCCACTTTCCAACATGGAATTTCAGTCAAATCTGATTGTTTTACGATATCTGCTGCCCTAGTAAAGACCAGTTTTCTTTGCTGACTAACAGTCTTTCCCCACAGATATGGAAAAGATGGGCCTAAATTGTTCATAGATGACAATAAATGGGATAGCCGGGGATAGCACTCAGCGCCCTTGTGTTCCAATTCCTCAAGCAGACATTGGGTTGCTAGAGCAGAACTGCTTTGGTTACATAATTTGGACCAGTAACTAATGCAGCCCTGTTCTCTAAGGCATGCTACTGACAGTATACCTGTCTCTGCTCTTACCACTGTCCCCGGTACACCTTGAGAAACCCTCAACAGAGCTCGTAAAAAAATATTTTATACTACTTCCAGGGGCTTAGAGCAGTCAGCCGGAACTATTGCAGAGCCAAAGGTAAGCATAGACAATACCTTGGCCCTAAAAACTTTAAGAATGCAGGAGATTTGGGTAAATTTAAATTTTGCTGCCAGCCTCAATATCCCCTTATAAGCTACAGTAGCTCTGTGGGCAATCTGCTCTTATATCCTTCCCATAGGCCTCCACTGCTAAACGTAATCCCAAACCTAGGAAAAGACTTGGGTGAATTCTTTACCTTTTATGTTCCACACACAAGAATGAGATTTCTTCCCCATGACCATAACTTGGGATTTATCTAGATTTATAGTGAGATCATTTGTCTCACAATATGTCAGCAGTTTGTCCAGCTGATTGCGGAGCCCTTTCCTGGGACAGCAAAACTATGTCATCCGTGTAAAGGAGAGCCATCACCACCCGGTCCTTGATCTTTGGGGGGTGACTGTCCCTATTTAATACTTTCCCAATTTAGATCACTTAGATAAATGTTGAATAGAAGGGGAGCCAGGGGACAGCTTAACCCCTTTCAAAACAGGAATTGATTTTGTCAAATTCCCAGATCATAGTAGCCTAATCCTGGTTGAATTCCCAGTATGAACTTAAACAATTAGAGATAATAGATCTTCATCTATACCAAGGTCATGCATTTTCTGCCACAATTTCCATCTGGGAACTGAGTCAAAGGCCTTTTGAAAATCTATAAAGGCCAAAAACCATTTTCCAGCTCTTATTTTTGTGTACTTGGATATCACATGGGATAATATGAAACAGTTGTCCATAGTAGAGTGAGATCTACGGAACCCAGATTGTTCCTCTGGAATTATGCCCTAGCCGAATGCCCAAATTTCCAACTGCCTAAGCAGGGTTTTGGCATAAAGCTTCCACACTAATGGCAGGAGGCTGATGGGCCTGTGACAGCCAAGATCCTTGGGGTTCCCTTTTTTGTATAAGGGGATAATAATACTGTGACCCCAATTTTGGGGAACCCTCTTCCTTTTGTTAATAGCAGAAAAATATTTGGCCAGCAGATGGGCCCACCAGTCAGGACTAACTTGCAGGGCTTCAGATATTATAAAATCATGACCAGGAGCCTTGTTCCCTTTCAATGTAATTATCATATCTATGACCTCATTCTCCCTGACACATGGGTCAAATACATAGTTAGATTTTAATCTAGATAAAGTGTGTTTTTTTTGGGGGGAGGGAGGGAATTATACCATCCTCCTCCTCTTTGTCTGCTTCTTGAAAAGATTATCGAAAAAAGTTACCCAGACTCCTTCATCTACTGACACTGTCATCTTTCCGGATCTGGGGTTTGACTCATGATTGATGATATTCCAAAATTTCCTTGAGTCATTCATACGTGCGGCAATCTCAAGTTTGGCCCACACAGAGCCAGTATATTGCAGTCTTTTGCTTTTAATTAAAGACTTATACTTCCTCCTTTCGGCTAAATAATCATTCCTACAAATGTCGGAATAATTTTCCCCCCACTTCAAGTTGGCATGAGAGAGGCTACGCTTGGCAGCCCTACATTCCCTGTCAAACCATCTGTTGGTAAGGGGGTGAGGACTTCACTTCATGGGATAATATTTGGGATCCTAGGACTGCAATTAGTGTGGAAAATTTGCTGTTCATACTGTCCATTTCTTCTTCACCCTCTGCCACTAAACCATCCCTTAAATCCAAAAATTCTTGCTCCATAATAGATTCAATAGTTCAACAGAAAGGGTGGTATTCCATCTAGTACGGGTCCTATAGCCATCTACACTACCCCGCTCCGTACTGGCATTAGAGGAGATCACAGGTTCGCTCAGAATATAGGAGATACACAATGCCGAATGGTCGCTCTCAGGTTGGGGGAGTATTCTAAATTTGTCAAAGAGGTTCCAGCTTGACACTGGGACAACTATGTAGTCCACCACGCTCCTCCCATTCATATTTACAAATGTATAATCCCCATCTGGATCCTCTGGGCTGCTCCCATTCAAAACAGCTAGCCCACATACCTGCAACAGTTTTTCCATAAGGATCCCAGAGCTATTCCGGGTTAAATCCTTACTTTTCCTCTCTCTCAGATCACTGCCAGGCCTGGAGCCAAGCCTGGCGTTCCAATCCCCAGCCAGGACTAGAGTTGCCTTTGGATACACCTACCCCCATTCATCAATAAGGTCTTCTAAAGATCCCCATATATCTGCTTTATAGTATGGGGAGGCTTGGGGAGGAATATAGAGATTGACCAGCAAAATTTGGGGTCCACGCAGGGAATCCCATAGCACTACCTGAACTTCTTGCCTGGTTGAAGCAATTGTTGAAAGGAAGTTTCGACAAACCTCCCGATAGCCACCCTTTAGTCTTTAACTTGTAACCTGGTACAGACAGAGCTTGAAAGCCTTACATCTCAAAAAAGTCCCCCTCCCTGAGTCAAGTTTCCTGCAAAAGGATAATATCAAAATTCTCAATAAAGTTGACCCAGTCGGGATCATATATTTTGGATTTATAACCAGAAATATTCCATGAAACTAATTTTAGCAAGGCACCTGGTACCTTGCCAACCCACTGAGTAGAAGGGAGGGTAGCACTCCCTCCCTGAGCTACCCTGTTTGTATCCTGACTCCCGAAAACCAGACTGGGATAGGAGGTCTGGAAATTCACATTGACCTGTTCACAAATACATCCACCCGAAGGGGGTATTCCAGATTGTATTAAGTAGTCCTCGACTCTACCTAGCTGTCATTGCTCAGAGGGTAAAGAGCCAAAGGAAGTAGATCCCAAGCTCTGTTGATGGAGAACTACAGATTTTCTTTCACTGATCCCTGACAGGCCAGCCTCCACCAAATTCACAATGAGAATTGTTATAGTATTATCTGTGTTCCGCTGTATTCCTTCTCCCCCGGGATGAGGGTGTACTGAACTTTTATGCCCTGCCACCTCCATAGTATTTACACTGTGAGTAGTCCCAGGGATGGAAGAGGACTCCCCCCAATTCACTTGGAGCCAGATAGTGAGTAGCAACCCATGCCTCCAAATTATACTCCGGTTGGTAAGAATTGTCCCGAGCCCTCAAGTGCTGAGCTTGATAGTCCAGCAAAGAGCGGGAAAGCTTATTCCTAATATTATTCAATTTCTGAATAAAAATATCTTGGTCCATTATACTTAATCTATCAAAAGAAGTTAACGGAGGGACCTCACATATCCCTTCTTGCCTGTTCTCCAAAAAGGACTTGACAATATCTGCCATGACAAGGGGTCAACAAGTCACCCCTACCCCTAGCTAATTGGCTGCTGGGAGTAACTTCAGCTTCAACCATACCTAGAGGGGGAGGAATTTTGGGAGCTGACAAAAGATCCATCTCCTCCTCCGATGGATCACCCACACCCCTAACTGGTTGACTACTGAATGTTACTTCAGATTCAACTGGTGAGGTTGCAGCTCGTCTGCATATGCTCCCAGCATCCTCGGCTGTCATCGCTTGAGGACACCACGACTCTCCTGGGGCTTGGCCTTCCTGCCACCCCAAGCTCCACCGACCAGCGGGCCGAAAAGCGCGCGCCTAAAGGCGCGCGCCTTACAGGTACTTTTCTCCATTTCTTTTCTACTGTACTTCCCCCTCCTATCTTACTCACTAACATGTCTGCCCTATTTTCTCGCCTTTTCTTTCCCTCCTCTCCTTCTCCTCTTCCTGTCCATCTTTTTCTTCCTCTACTTTTCTCCTCCCAGCTTCTTCCTCCCCCCAACCGATCACCACTCTCTAACCTCCCCCATACATCCTTTGCTCCCTTGGCTACTTTCTCTCATTGCTCCCCTTCCACTCCTGTCTCTAGCCTTCCTCGATGCTCCCCTTCTCCCAATCTTATCCCTATTCCTCCTGTCTCTAGCCTACCACGACGCTCCCCTTCTCCCAATCTTATCCCTATTCCTTGCCTCCCCCCTCATCAACTACCATTTTTCTGCTCCCTCTGGAACTGTCGCTCATCTATCAGTAAAGCTCCCTATATCCATGATCTTTTCCTCTCTCGCTCCCTCCAGCTCCTTGCCCTTACTGAAACTTGGATCACTCCCTCGGACTCTGTCACGCCTGCTACCCTCTCCTGTGGGGGTCTCTCCTTCTCTCACCAACCCCGCCCTGAAGGACGGGGTGGTGGGGTGGGCCTCCTTCTTGCTAAATCCTGTCAGTTCCAACCAATTTCTCCTCCCCCCTCTCTCTCCTTCCATACCTTTGAGGCTCACTCCGTGCGCCTCTACTCCCCCCTCCATCTACGTGTTGCTGTCATCTACCGTCCCCCTGGTCCTCTCTCTTCCTTTCTTTCTGACTTTGAGTCCTGGCTCACTTTCTTCCTCTCTGTTGATATCCCCACTCTCATCCTTGGTGACTTCAACATTCATGTTGATGACCCATCTCAGCCCTCAGTCTCTCGCTTCCTCTCCCTAGCCTCCTCCTTCAACCTCCACCTTTGGACCAACTCCCCCACCCATACTAATGGCCATTCTCTTGATCTTGTCCTCTCTAGAAACTGCTCTGTCGCTGATCTCTCCTTCGATCCTCATCCTATATCAGACCACTTCCTTGCCTCTTTCAACATTTCCCACTGTCCCCCCTCCTCTTCCCCTTCTCTACGCCCCTTCCGTGACCTTCAAGCTATTGATCCCCTGGACTTTGCCTCCTCTCTCTCTCCCCTTCTTCCTACAGTCTTCTCTTCCTCCTCCCCTGACTCCGCTGTCTCTGCTCTCAACGCCTCTCTCTCCTCCACACTTGACTCCCATGCCCCTCTCTCTTCCCGCCCTGCCTTCTCCCACAACCCCCGTCCTTGGCTCACCCCTAGTATCCGCCACCTCCGTTCTTGCACTCGTGCTGCTGAACGACTCTGGCGCAAATCCCATTCTCACGCTGACTTCCTTCACTTCAAATTCTGTCTCTCCACCCTTACTTCTGCTATCTCCCTTGCTAGACAACACTACTATGCCTCCCGCATTGAGTCCTGTTCTCGGGACCCTCGCCGCCTGTTCTCTACCTTTGACTCCCTCCTCAAGCCTCCCTGTCCTCCCCCTCCTTCTTCCCTTTCTGCTCAGGATCTTGCCTCCTTCTTCACCTCCAAGATAGACAAGATCCGCCTCGACATCGCTTCCCACTCCTCTCTTCCCACTCCCACCCCTCTCCCTCCTCCCCCTCCTTCTCTCATGTCCTCCTTCTCCCCTGCCTCCCTTAAGGAAATCTCCTCTCTGCTCTCCTCCTCCAACCCTTCCACTTGCCCCCTTGATCCCATTCCTTCCCGCCTCCTCACCTCCATTACTCCCACTGTCGCCCCTTCCTTCCTGCACATCATCAACCTCTCCCTCTCTACTGGCTCTTTCCCTTCTGCCTTCAAACATGCCACAGTCTCTCCTATTCTCAAAAAGTCCACTCTTGACCCCTCTGACCCTTCTAGCTATCGTCCTGTCTCACTCCTTCCTTTTGCTTCCAAGCTGCTTGAACGTGTTGTCTACTCCCGCTGCCTTGACTTCCTATCCTCCAACTCCTCCCTTGACCCCCTCCAATCTGGCTTCCGCCCCCTTCATTCTACTGAAACTGCTCTCGCTAAGATCACCAACGATCTTCTGGTGGCTAAATCTAAACGTCTCTATTCCATTCTTGTCCTCCTTGATCTCTCTGCTGCCTTCGATACTGTTGACCACTCACTCTTGCTGGATTCCCTTCACTCCCTTGGCTTTTGTGGCTCTGTCCATAACTGGTTCTCCTCCTACCTCTCTGACCGCTCCTTTAATGTGTCTCTCTCCAACTCCGCCTCCTCCTCCTTCCCCCTCTCAGTTGGTGTTCCTCAAGGCTCTGTTCTTGGCCCTCTCCTCTTCTCGATCTATACCTCATCCTTAGGCAAACTCATTGCCTCCCATGGCTTCCAATACCACCTCTATGCTGATGACACTCAACTCTATCTCTCTACTCCCTCTCTCTCTCCCTCTGTTCAAGCTCGTCTCATCAACTGTCTCTCTGACATCTCTACCTGGATGTCTCAACGTCAACTCAAACTCAACATGGCTAAAACTGAACTCCTTATCTTCCCCCCTCATCCTTCCTCTCCTTCCTCACTGTCAATAACTATTGATGGAGTCACCATCCTGCCTGTCCCCCAAGCCCGTAGCCTAGGCTTCATCTTTGACTCAGCCCTTTCTTTTAAACCCTACATTGACTCTGTTGCTAAATCCTGTCGCTTCTCCCTCCATAACATTGCTAAGATTCGCCCTTTTCTCTCTGTCTCGTCTGCCAAAACTCTTGTTCATGCTCTGGTCATCTCTCGCCTCGATTACTGTAACCTCCTTCTCACTGGCCTTCCCCGGTCTCACCTTTCTCCCCTCATCTCTGTCCAAAACTCTGCTGCCAGGGTCATCTACCTCGCCAGTCGCTTCGACCATGTGCAGCCCCTCCTCTCTTCGCTTCACTGGCTTCCCCTTCCTGAACGAATCCTGCACAAGCTCCTAGTCTTCACCTATAAAGCTCTTCACAACCTTGCTCCCCCCTACCTCTCTGCACTTATCGCCCTCCATACTCCAGCCCGTGCACTTCGCTCCTCCTCTGTCCCTTCTCTCACCCTTCCACGCCTTCCCTGCTCCCCTAAGCGCCTTCGTCCCTTCTCACTTGCTGCCCCCCATGCCTGGAACTCCCTCCCTGTCCACATCCGCCTTGCCCCCTCCCTTCATACCTTCAAATCTCTCCTTAAAACTCACCTCTTTCGCTCTGCTCTGTCTGACTCTTTATCCTGCTGAGCCACTATTCCTATACCTACGATCGGTTTACCCTTATCCTTGCAACATGGACCTGCCTGCTGTCATTCTCATCGTAACCAAGCCAAGTACGTGCACTTGAGACCTCGCATCTTCATGAATGTTAGACCCCTTGTCTCTCCCTCTGTTCCCCTTCCTAAGTCTCTCCCCCAGCTCCTGTCTCTCAGATTGTAAGCCCTAGGGGCAGGAACCGTGTCTATTTTATTACTTTGTAAAGTGCCAGGTACACTGCTGGCGCTATATAAATGTTTGTTAATAATAATAATAATAATAATAATAATTCAACCCTACCTAAAGGGGGCAGAATTGCAGGAGCAGATAAAAAAATCCATCTCTTCCTTCCGCTTTTGAGCTCCCTCAGCCTTCTTGCTAAAACCAGCATGAGGCAAAAGGGTGGATCCCAAAGGCGCCCTATTGGGAGAAGATAAGGAAATCATAGGCGAAAACTTCCCATCAAGAGGTTTCTTCTCCAATCCCCTGTGAAAAACTCTATCAATTGACAGCCCCCTGGACAGCAAATATTTTCTAGGAAGAAACATTTTCCTGACTAAGTGGTTGCTTTAAAAAAAAAGTCTAATACACATATAATTCCTTTTGGAACTCAGATGTTCTACCCTTAGAATGTCCAATTCCTAATGGTTCAGTTCCAGGAAATTGGACAAGTTAACAGCTACTCTGCCAGGGTTGTCCCAATTTGGGACACTTCATTATTAAATGGTCTAACTTTGACCCATATGGCAGTATCATTAATAGCCAGCAGATATTTGGGGATCCTATAAGTACTTGATCCCACCAGAATGTTATTGCTACCATGCAATCCATCCCCAGAATCTTTCATTAGCATAGAGCTTTCTTCTTTATCGGCCAAATGCTCCCTGCTGACAGCCCCTCTCCCAAAGTTCAGAGTCCAATTTGGCGGAAACTTCTTCCAGCTGTGCCCGGACCCAGAGCAATGATTCCCCCAGGTTAGAGACTCTTGTAAACAGGAGAGCAATCGTCTTAGCTATCAAATGGCACTGCATTTTCAAGACGTCCTCTAAAGGGAAATCATATTGAGTTTCTGCTGCTCTTGACTTCTCGGAAAATTGGACTGGGGTTCATGCGTTAGTTGCAAAAAAAAAAAAAAAAGCCCCAGCACCGGAAGCACACCGGGAAGCTGTTCCAAGGCTCTGACAGCTCAGGTGGGGCAATCAGGTCTCTCTGGCACCAAGGGGGAAGGGACCAGGCAACCACACATCACCAGGTCTTTCCTTAACAACACTGTCCCAAAAGTACACTTGCCCCTCAATAAACGTAAGCGGAATACTTGCTAGTGGCAGGCAGCGGCTTCCTCTGCATCCTATTGCCCGGCGCCCCTCTCCTGTAATCTGTCGCCTGCTCAACACCAACCTCAAGGTAAAGGAGGCATGGATGACTGTAGCCAGGTCCACATATGAAAGAAAGGGTCACAGTCTTCTCCCTAGACGGCACTGGTGAAAAGTACACTTGGCTGCTGCCACAACCTGTGTTCCAGATGCAGCACAGGATCAGGGAGCACTGCAAGGCTGCAAATCTGGAGGCTGTACCCCATCAATAATGGGTGTGCTAACCTCTGACAGGTTGCAGGGCCAGTCAGCTGTCATTGCCTCAGTCTTGTCTGGATTCAGCTTAAAACTGACTCACCCTCATCCAGTCCCCAGTGACAGCCAGACACTGAGTAAGCACTGAAACTGTAGGACTACAGTTGGATGAAAATGATAAGTAGATTTGCATGTCATCTGCATATTGATGGCAGTGCACCACAAATATATGTATGACCTTGCCCAGCAGCCTCAGATCCACATTGAACAGGAGAGAAGACAATGAGTGAAAACAGACATAATGCTAACTCCACTTTAACATTTCTTATGTATGTTGCAGGACTGTCTTGGTGCCCTATGCAGCCCTGCAACATATGTAAGAAATGTTAAAGCGGTGTTAAAGTGGAGTTAGCATTGCCTGTGTAGGCCCCTAAAATGTAAGGTGCCTTTAAATAACCTATCAGGCTCTGACCTGGGGGTTGGAACAGAAGGTTGCTACCTTGTAAACAAGGTTCTTCGAGATGGCTTCGAACAGTCTCACAAATGGGTTTGCACTTGTGCGCTTACCGGCACATACCAAGCTCACTGATTTAAAAACCACGTGACTGCATCGAGCCCCCACAGTATATAAGGCACCTTTCTGCTTAAACCCAACAGTTCCTTCTAACCTGAGCATGCATGAAGAAAATTCCGTGCGGGGCTGGAAGGATGGGCATTTGTGAGAATGTTTCGAGCCATCTCGAAGAACCTTGTTTACAAGGTAGCAACCTTCTGTTCTTCTTCGAGTGGCTCCTCCCATTCTCACAAATGGGAGCGTACCAAGCGTAGAAGAAGGCGGTGGGGGATTTTTCTTAAGTTAAATATGTATCAAGGCATTCCAGAGTTATAATAACTTTATTAACATTATTGTCAAGGGCACTCTACAATGTTACATTTTTGTCTTACAAGTAAGATCTTATGGATACTTAACTGCAGAACTAAGAATAGATCGGCCAAGGGCCATATTCAGTTCAGAAGCAAGATGGAGACCGTAGTGTCTTATAAATGTATGAGGGGAGCTCCATGTTGCTGCCCTGCAAATATCCTGCGGGGAAATATTGGCAAAGGCCGCTGTAGAGGCACCCATACCCCCAATGGAATGGGCCCTTAAATTAGGTGGGGGTGAAGCCCCTATCTCTGTATATGTAAATGATATTAAGTGAACTAACCATTTGGAAATGGTCTGCGAGGAGATCTTTTGACCCAGTTTCTGGAGGGAAGGGGAAACGAAGAGATTGTCTGAGATGTGCAGAATGTTGTTTGAATTTTCTCAAGATTTTCACAAGATCTTGGAACGCTACCGAAACTTGTCAAGATCTCAGTAACATTTCTTGGTTCACGTAAGAATTGGGAATGATTCTTGATTCAGCCCTAATAAAGGCAGACAATTTCCATTGGTTTGGGAAGATAGTTGATGCCTGTTGTAGTGCGTAACCATTTTACACCAATTAAAATGTTTAGAAAATATAAATGTGTGACAGAGTAATTAATTTTGTATGAAACTAGACAGAGTGTTCATGCCTGTAATAAATAACATGTTCAAGGCAGCTCATCAGTGAGGAAAGGTCATTTTTACTATAAAACTATTGTAATAAACGGGATCATTTATTCAGTCTGCACTGATCTGTTTTCAGCCTCTCACATTTAAAGTATGTAAATTCTTATAGAAAACATGTTTTACATCAGTGGTGAATGGATTTTATGTCAGTAGATGAATGTGCCTCATTGCTAATAAATTTACACTTCATTCCATTCAGATCCTAACTAAAGGAGGTGGGAGGAAAGGATGGGAGGAGGTTGTAAAAAACAGAGCTGATTTTCAGTGTGGGTTAGGCTGCACAGGTGAGCCACAAAGGGTACGATCCATCCCCTCCCCTGATAAACTGTACCTTCGTGAGGTGCAGTTTGAGTATGTTGGTGCTCAGGTGCGTGCCACCGCAAGCTGCATGGGGTATTGGTGCCCCTCTTCCGAAACGGCCTGCTGCATGCACGGCATGCTTGCATAACTGATTCCACACCATCCAGCTCGGCGCTGCATCTGCCACCGCAATAAGTCGGGTATTGGATTGCACCCTAAGTCCACAAAAAATCCTTTCCCTCAATTTTTTTTAATTCTGTGGAAAGTATAGGATGCAGTGGGTGTAATGTGTGTTTAAGCCAAAACGATTAACTCGAAAAGCATGTTTTAGCAATCTGCTTAATCCCTTCGCATGCATCTTTGTAACGTGTGGATGGATTAATCTGTTTCTCAGTCCGCCTTAATTGCTGCAAGGGAGAGCAGAGGTGATTGGATTTCTCACTCGGGAAATCACCTGCCTGGTCAGGTAAAAAGCATTGCTGAAAAAAAAAAAAAAAATCCACAGCATGATGGGATAACTAGGAGCTGCCACAGCAGAACAGACAGTAACTTTGATGCGGGGGTGGGGTGGGGGGAGAGAAGTGTACCAATACAAACTTTCTCAACAAATAGTACAGGTGGGAGAAGAGTCTCCTGTGACTACAGTATTAGCATGGAAGTAAATAATTGGTTACATCATGTCAAAATTGTCTGTTTGTCATTCTGAAAATAAAAATCCCTTTCCTGCCTGTTTGATTCTTTCTCAAATGTTAGGCTTGCACACGGGTGTGTATATTATTAAATAATTTTAATATTATTTAAAATGATTCTATGCCAGGCATAAGAGACCACTGACCAGCCCGGGACAGGCAATTTGGAGGTAGCCCAGTACTGTGAAACTCTATTCATCACCTCGAAAAGTATATTTGGCAGATGTGAGCAAGTGAGAGGATTTTAAAAGGCCTGGGCTTGTGTAGTCATTTCCTAGTACATAGTTCTACCAATTTATCAATTGCTTGGATCAGCTTTGTGCAATTAAAACTTGTTGCCTTTTATTTTTGAACCTGACCCCACCACTGTTTGCAACTGTAACAAGTTTGCCTTGCAGCCAGTGTAAGTGGCTGCAGGATCCACTCCAAACAACACTTTCTCCCATGAAAGTGGTACAGTTGTGCCAAATAGCCATCATGCATATACACAGCTCATTCATTTCAAAGCAACAGTTCCATTTGATTTCTCCTTGTTACCAGCCAATCCTCTTACTGGCTTCCCTGAAGAGTTGGTGGGCACCTGATGATACAGGCCCTTTGGCCTGGTGCACTCTCTACCAGCCAACTCCAAACCCTGTACTTTGAGACCTCTGGCCTGGTCCCTTTACCATCCAGTTGCCAGGGGTGGATAGACTCCCTGGCCCCTTTCAGATGGGCTCTCAAGGCAAGCTGCTGCCCCTGAGGCAGAACTCTCTGGCTTCCTCTTGCTTCTCCATGGTAGTCGAACTGTGAGCTTCCCAGTTCATCCTTATACTGCTGAGGCTCAGCTGGCTTGCAAATCCATGCCCAGCTGGAGCCACTCAGCTGACCTTAATTGGGTTGCCTCACTACTTGGCCCTTAAAGGGCCAGAAAGTTGCTGACTCTTAGGTTGCTCTCTGGGCTGCACCCTTGCAGCAACTTACTAGCTCCATAGACCTAGGCCTGCAAGAATGTGCTGTGACTCTGGACACTTTCACACTAGAACTATTGCTTGATGTGTCAGCATAAAGAAATCAGTTTGTTGCTGTTTATTGGTTATGAGCATGAAGACTTGTAGAAGTGATTTAGAATCCTTCAAGATGCCACTGCAACAGCATATATAACTTTGACACAAAGAGCACGCACATTTTTCATGTTGTGCTGTGATTTTTCCTCTTGGATGCTCTATATTGTAACATAAGGACTCACTGGTTGGTTTCTAAAGTATTTGATCCTTTCTTATGCAGCATGTGCTACTGTGTTTCAGCCTTTTAAAAATATCTCATTGAGAAAGGGGCTGGGTCCCCGAAATGCGTTTGGGTTTTATATAATTGCCATGTGGGTTTTGTATAATTGCCATGAAAAAAGGGGGGGGAAGGGAAAGAAGGAGGGGGAAGGGGAGAGAAGGGGGAGAGGAAGAGAGGGAAGGGGGAGAAGAGGGAGGAAGGGGAGAGAAGGAGCTGTACGCTTGAGTGTACAGCAGGACGCCCGCAATTCGTTGTTAGTTACCTGGTGTTGTGGGTAATTAGCGAGAACTAATTTATAGAATTTAGACTGACAGCAGCACAGGATTGGCACAATCCTGCCAATTGTGCCTAGCAGCCCATAGTACTTAGCTGCCTCGAGTTACTGGACCCGGGAGTGGGAATTGCCCCTCCCCAGATAACCTCGAATTGTACTGAATTTGAATAAAGAGTGCAGCTTTTAAATCCCAAAATATGCATGCTTGTCGTCTTCCGGGGCGTGGGGACAATCAGCCCATGTCTTCAGCACATTACCTTTTTGCCTTTGAGGTTAATATTGTTTACGATTGATCTTGATTACCAAATATTTTTTTTCCTCAAAACAGTTGTTAGATTTGGCTTCATCATGGAAAAAATTAAAAATGATCTTGCTCTCAAATAGTAGGTTTGACTTGCATGGTTTAATATTCTAAATGAGGACTGTTGAGTTTTCTATGCTTGAAAGAGCTTGCTTTTGAAATTTCTATCCCATATCAAGAGGATAATTCTCTCCTATTAAAATCAATGGAAGTTTTGTCATTGACTTCAGTGGGTCGAAGACTGTGTCCTGACTTTCCACAATGTTTCCTAAACTTTAGAAAGCAATATTTGATGCTCTGAAATGTCTCCAGTTACAGTTCTTTGCAAAGTCACATACGGATTCTTAGCATGTTTGTGTGTTTCTAGTTATAGTACATATACATGCAATCTCATAGAATAACTTCAGTTTTTACTATCTAATTTAGGTTTTTCCAGTGTCCTTCACTGTAGTATGTTACAACCGAACAGGTGCATTAGCACTGCATATTAAAGTACATAGTAGATTCCTTCTAGGCGTCTCCTCTTTCCTGTGTCTGGTTCTAGAGAATTGCTGGGATATGGTTTTTTGTGCTCTTAAAATAATTAAATACAAAATAAGAAAAAACCCACCACCTTGATAGAAAACCTACCACCTTGATGGGGAAAGCCACATTTTCCTGCAATTATATAGTAATCCATTGTCCCAGCACCAAGACAAACACACAATTGTGGTATTTAAAGGTCGCACTCTTTATTAACTGAAAGCTTATAGTTGGGGAGGAGGCATTCCACCTCCCAGGTCCAGTCTATAACTATAACGGCAAGAAATTTACTTGGTGACCTGATGTCCCTCAGTACCGCTGAACTTATTACTGCTGCTAGGTCACTTATTACTGCTGCACATTAACCTCTTGTGACCGAAGAAGGAGAGGAGGTGATGGCCCCATCTGGGACCACCTCTCTCCTCAAGTGTAGAGCTCAGCCCTCTTTCCTGAGCCTGGGTTGGAAGCTGGCTGCCCCTGCTCTAGCTTCACCTGTGGCCCCATCTCATAAGGAGATGACTTAACAACAGATAACTCTAATAACCATATTAAATAACCCACTGGACCCCTGGCACAGCAAACTGCCAGCTTATACTTGACTGGTTTGAGACCCCACCCTCAACTCCTGCAACAATCGCACTAGTTTTGCTTTCAAGGTCCCCAGGTATAGCTCAACACCCACCTCAGAAAGTTGAACCCCATTTATCCTATGTAGCTCAGGCTGCGAGAAGCAAACTTCACTGTGGATAAAGCAGTCTCCCCCATCCCCCTGGGCAAGGACTAACTTCTCAACTTCCAGGTTTATCTTTTTGTGCCCCATCTACTCTCCTCAGGCAGAATGCATTTGTCCACTTAATTCTCTCAAGCATGTGCATCCACACTAGTGTGGTGTGAGGTAGTAGCCTGTGCACTTTTTATTTTTACAACCAACTCGAGCCCGGTTGATTCGGGTAGGTTATTTTCCCTGAGGTGGACCACTAAAACGTTGGGGTGCCTCCCTCCTGGAGGCCACTTGGATTAGCGGCATAAGCTGTTCTCACCTTCTGCCGCTTCTGGCCTTCTAAACAACTTTGGTGAGATTGCTGAGGCCAAGTTGCGAACCCCAGTGAGAGCGGCCAGCAGCCTTGCCTGCCCAATAGACTATTCTGTGACCTGCTATCCAAATCAACTTGTGTGGGCTCGTCGACAATGCTACCAGAACAAAACCTATTTATTTATTTATTTATTTACTTATTTATTTATAAAACAATTTTCTACCCAAGCAGCCCCCAGAGTGGCGTACAACATTAAAAACACCTAAAATGCATAAAACCAAAACAATACATTAAAAGAGAAGGCAAAAATCCAGAAACACCCCACCCCACCCATCTCCCTCGGCAAAAGCCAGGTGGAACAGCCAAGTTTTAAGCATAGAACATTAAATTAACAGAAAACAGACCAACCTTTGATGCACTAGGTCTCAAACATAAGATCAAAATGCTGAGGATCACTATCTCCCGGGGGCATGAAAATTGTCATTGGAGAGGCCAGTCGCCGAAGCGTAACTTGCCACCCTGATGCAGAGTGAATGGGACCCACAATGATGGCACGGGAGGTTAATCCTGTGCAAGCACTGGTTCAGAACTGCTGAGAATTGGTGATGGGTCAACCGGGAGTTGTTACTATGGAGTAGGAACTGGCCTGGGGTTCTTGGGTGCACTGACATGTATTTGCAGGCGGCACAGCTACCGGGCACAGCTTGGGAGAGCCCGCTCTGTGGAGTGTTACCTGCTCCCTCTGCCTTGGGTCGGTCTTAGAACTGCAGAGGATGATCTGAAGGGACTGGCCCTGTAACACAACGTCCCTGTGAGCAATGGCTTTGCTGCCGGGGTCCTTGATGCTGTCACCAATTCAGTGACCCAAAAGTCCCCAAAGAAGGCCAGCTTGAAGGCCACATCAAACAAGGTGGTCTCAAATGCACTGAACCTGGGGAAGCTTGCCAGCCAGTGAGGCTAGGATCTCGGGTGTGATGGGCAACCTGGTACGTTCCCTGCTACCGTTCTCGCGGGACCAGCTTTCAATTAGCTTACTCACAAAGAAGCCTTTGTCTGGGGGGTGGGGGTGGAGAGGTGTGCCCTGCCAGCTTACTAGTGACGGATATGGTTGAGAGCTTGCCTGCTATTGTTGATGGAGCTGTCCCTTTTTTGCGCAGGGCAAGGGCAAACTGCAAAACATGGGGCTTGCGAATGGGGAAGCCCAGGTCCCACCCTTGGCTCCCTCTAAATTCTTGGAACTCAAAGAAAGCCTTGTGCTATGCAGCCCTGGTGCTGTTAGCTAGGGAACTTTGCACTGTTTTATAAAGCTCTGTTTTCCAGTGTTCCACATGTCCTTTGGCATGGTTTCCAGCTCCTCGCTGGTCCCTGGCACCAACAAGCGGAAACGGTCTATCTGAAGGTGAGAGAGGGCATCAGCTATTCCGTTGTTAACTCCAGGGACATGTTTGGATATAAGGTTGTTCTTCAAGCACTGCAGCACAAAGGCCATGACCAACCTCGTTACCCTGACCGATTTCTAGGACAGTGAGTTGAGCATGTGCACCACCATGAGATTGTCGCACCAGAACAGTACTGCTTTGTTGGCAAACTTACCTGGTCATAGATGGGGACTATGGAGAAGAGCTTGAGAAAGGTGAGGTCCTGGATTATATCCATCTGTGCCCACTTTGGGGGGGGGGGGACTAGAGGGAGATGCACTGTATTCCTCTGAAGTAGAGGCCAAAACCGAGTGCCCCAGCCGCATCAGATTGGACCTGCAGCTCAACCTCAAATAGTAACTTCTGTCTCCAGAAGCATACGCCATTAAATTCTGCCAGGAACTGACACCAGGTGTCATGGTCCTCCTACATATCTGCCGTTACTCGGATGTGGCAATGGGGGGGAGGGGCAAGTTTCCCGGGACTTCAGTGTAGAGGTGAGGCAGAAAGGCCTGACCTGATGTCACAACACAGCAGGCAAAATTCAGGCTTCCCAATAGGCCTTGTAGTTGTCGCACTGTCACCTTCCAGAGGGCAAGGCATCCCCTGATTGCCTGCAGCAGGGCCACCAGCTTCTCCTGGGCAAATGGGACACAGCCTGTACCATGTCAAATTCGATCCCCAAGAATGTGAGCTCAGTGACCAGCTCCATGGTTTTCTCCGGGGCTAGGGGGATGCCTAGTTCATCCGCTATGAAGTGGGAGGTTTGCAGTAAACTTTCACATTCATCTGTACCGGCCTGGCCCAGGAACAAGAAGTCATCAATATAATGGATGACATACCATGACTGAGCCCTGTGGTGGACCACCCAGTCGAGAAGCGAGCTGAATCGTTCAAAAGCTGAACAGGAGATGGAATATCACATCGGCATGGCTTTGTCAAAATAAAATTGTCCTTGGAACTGGAAGCCAAGTAGCTTGAACTCATTTGGATGGACTGGCAACATATGGAAGGCAGATTTTATATTTCATTTCACCAGTAGCACCCCCAGGCCGCAGGCCCTGGCCATCTTGACCGTGGCGTTGAAGGATACGTAATGAACAGAGCAGAGTCTGTATGGATGGTGTAGACCAATTCACCTCAGGGTATGACAGAGAGTAAATAAGGTGAAACTCGCCTTGGACCTTTGGGGGAACTATTACCAGAGGTGAAGCATGAAAGTTGACCATGGATCAAACTGGCCTTCATCAACCCGACGTTCGTCAGTTTCCTTTTGGAACTTGGCATGCACCACGTTCTCCATGTCCTTGATTGATTTAAGGCTGTTCGCCCATTTTTGGACCTTGATTTTTCCTCACCTGAGGGGATCCTAAAGCCCTCCTTAAAGCCTGTGACTATGTACACTAGGGTACTCCTTAGGGGGTAATTTCACAGTGCCTGTGCCAGGGCTTTGTGCCATATTGGAGTTGGGGCCCTTGCTGCCATCTGCACCCACACCTCCCTGGGGGAATTTCCTTTGGGGCTTATTCCTGTTTTGGAACCTGACCTTATTGCAGGGGTGGGGAACCTCTGGCCCGTGGGGTGATTTCCTCTGACCTGCCTCCTTGTCACCCTGCTTCAATGGTGTGCAGCCCAGCACTTGCCTCTCTGGTACCCACCTCTTGGTGGTCCGCACTAGGGATGTGCGAACAGAACCAGGTTTGGATGTTCAGCCAATTGGTGGTTCGGGTCGAACTTTGAGTTTGGATTCAGTATTCGGTTCGGTCGGGCTCGGTTCGGTCTTTAGTTCGGTGCAATCAGGAACTGAAAATGACATTTGGTTTTTGAAATAAAGGGAAAAAAACAAAAAAACATATTTTCTACTATAACATTTTTGTTTCTTATTCAATTTTGATGGAATTTTGGGAGATTTTACCCCCGATGGAGGGCACTATGTGTACTGAAATTTAAACAATTAGATAAAGGAAACCGATTTCAGAAGCAATTGAACGTTGTTATTTTAAGAAAAGCTCCATACACATTCATGGCTACAACTTCTTTATCTTGCATCCAATGTTCATGAACCTTGTGCATATTATGCCCTTCCATATGATTAATACTTCTGCCAATTTTTAGAAAGAGTGGATAAAGGGTCCCATGGGTATAATACATTTCCAGCTATAACATTTTTATATTGCATTCTGTTTACAGGATATTTGGCAAGAATGTATCAAATACCTTTATTGTCATTTCAGCAAATGTACAAGAGATTTTGATAAAGGGCCCTAATTATATAAGCAATTGATGTTGTCCCCATGAAGACCATTATTCAGATGAATATCAGCATATTCAGTGCCAGTCAGAGGCAGGCACCCTGCATGACAGGGGGAGAGAGACTGTAGGAGGAAGGATGTGGAGCAACCCCAAAGACTGACAGACACATTCAATGGCCAAACACATTACTGCAAGCTTCTAGCTTTACAGGACCAATTGGTAGTGGCTTCGAGGTGGGCATAGGGGGCGGCCCTGAGGCGGGCATAAGCAACGTAACTGGGACTTCTGAGATAGCATCCCAGCAGTCAGGAGACATAGTTTAAACACATCCAGGCTGGCCAATTATCATCACAATCACATCCTGCAGCACTGAGACAGAGGACATAAGAGAATCTCTATTGACTCTTTCCTAAACAGATGCTTCTGACTTCCCAGAAACAAGTGGGGGAGATATGTTGGGATGGTCCCAGCACATAATGAGGATATTTGGTTGACAATTCGCATCACAAACCGATCTTATACCACAGTGACATAAGAGAATCCCAGGCATAGGCCCCTTCTCTACGTATGTTGTACAGGCATATACAATTGGGACCCTTTATAAAATCTTTCTGATATTTGGCAGAGATTATCATAAAAGTGTAATATATAGCTCTGCCAAATTTTATGTACACTGGTTGGACTACAAAGATGTTATAGTCAGACCTACATTTATGTGTTAATTACTTATACCACCAAGACCCTTTTTCCACTCCTTTTGAAATTTGGCATAGATAGTAAATATGGGAAGTGGTATAAACTGGACAAGATTCACCTACATTAGATATGAGGCAAAGAAGTTACAGCTAAGAATGTATATGTAGAATATTGCTAAATACAATACTTCAACTGCATCTAAAATCGGATTCCTTTATCCGATAGTTTTGACATTTGGTACACATAATGCTTTCTATTGGATGTAAAGGCAACCAATTTTCAGCCACATAGCATAAAAAACAAAAACGTTACAGCCGATAATGTGTTTTCCATTGAAACCAATGGAAATTCAATTCCGAACTCACCGAACGCATCTGAACCAATGTTCAAATCTGAGTTTGGTTCGCACGTTTGATTTGGTTGACCAAACTATTCGAGTTCGATCCGAACTTCCGAACCGCGTTCGCCCATCCCTAGCCCACACAGACGTTTGTGGGCTGCACACATTCAAGCCCGAGCCCCCACCTCAGAAGCAGCCTGGGCAGGGAGCGGAGGAACTACCACCACCCCCCGCTGCCCACCCGCCTGGGTACCCCACTGACTTTGCCTTCTACCATGCTGCTGGCCCACACCACTGTCCCACACCACTCTTCTGCCTGCTATTCTGCTGCTGCCGCCGATGTTACTACTTGTAAAATGTCCCTCCACACACACCAGGGCCAGCCATTTCCTGAATTTGGCATGTTGGGAAATGTAGTTCCAGGATATCAGATTCAGGAAATGGTGAGGGACTTTTGTAAGTAGCAACATTGGCAGCAACAATGTGCATATAAGTTTGTTTGTTTCTGTGTGTGTGTGTGTGTCCCATCCCCTGCCATTCACCCCCAGCTCCTGGCAGTCAGAGGAGCCCTCTCTGTGGCCAGATAAGAATTTTCTTTGGAGAAGGGGAGGCATAATTGCTCATTAATTTATTTTAATTTTAATTTTAATCAATTGTAATTTATTTGTAAATAAGCTAATAATTAGTCTCAATTGTAATTTATTTATCATTTATTTTGACATGCAGCCCCCGGCCCATTCAGGGATCAACAATGTGGCCCCCAGGCTCGAAAAGGTTCCCTATCCCTGCCTTATTGCAATGACAGGCACACAATAGTTGGCCACACAATGGGAACAGGCATGCTGAAACTGGTGGGGGGAGCGGGCGCAACACCAATACCCATTGAACTCCCAACACATTGCCCCCTTTAAGGTTGTACGGCGCCCCTCTGACCGAAAGGGGTCATTCATGGGTGCCACCTTGCCTTTGACCAGGGTGTGGCTGCTGTTGACCCTACGGACATTGTTGACATTGCTCATACACTTGAGCCATAAGTCTTGTGCTTACACATCCCACCTCAGGCTGGGTGTAATTGAGACATGCTTCCAGAATGCCTCATCATAACACAACCACACCTTGGGGTTCCCCGTGTCGAATGCCCTCCTAACTATATCTTGGTACTTGACCAATTCAGTGGCTTGCTCGAGGGACATCTGCAGGATGATGCCCATGAAGACAGAGGAAGCTGCTGACCAATTAAACTAGTTGCAGTCAGCCTTGGGTCTCTTAAATCTCTCCTTGTCTTTGCTCTCATCTCTTGAATTGGAATCAGGGACTGAATAGAAGGGTGAATGCATGCATGTATTCACCCCTCCAAATCTTCTCCCTGGTCACTTGCAGCAGATGTGCCCTGATTGGCACATTGACATCCGCATAGCCACCCATCAATTGTTGTGGCTCCTGCCTGGGTGGGAAGCCTTGCTGACACAGTGACCCATGGGTGCCTAAACTTGGGATGTCTGGGCCACAGCCTGTCAGGGTTGTGGGGCGGGGCTGCCTCCACTGGCGCTGTGGTCGGGGTCCCTGCTGGCCACTCCCTCGTTTCCCCCCATACTGGGGCAACGGAGGGGACCTTGGGGAACTCCCCCCCCCAGGGGATGGCGGTGGAGCCGGGTGCTTCCCAGGAGCTAAGGAGTGATTGAGGATCTTATGAAGCCGTGCCAGCAGGCGGCGGAATGGAGCTGCCAGAACGGGTTGAAAACCACTGTCCCTGCAGCATCCCGGGGGCGTGGCCCTGAGGATGCAACAACAAGCCTGGCGCCACTGAGGTGATTAGCACAGCTCCAGGCCAAGCAGGGGGGCGGGGCTGGAGACATAAAAGCCAGCACCAGCTGGTTCGGTTCAGTTCGGTTTGGTCCGCAAGCAAGCTAAGTGTGGTTTACGTGTTTGGTGCTTGATATTTACTGTATTGCAGTTCCTGTTTGACTTGATATATCCCCTGTGACCCTTGAGTGGACCTTTCCCTTTCCAATTGTCCTTCCTATTGTGTGTGTGGAGAGTGAGAAGAGAGTGTGTGCAGTTGTTCTTGCCCCCCTTCCCTGGGTCCTTATTTACCTTCCCCCTGCCTCTGCAGTGTGTGTCCTTCCCCTTCCTTACCCTCCACCCCTTGGGACCCTTGCCCCCTTTGTGCCCCCATCCTCTGCTCACCATCTCCCCAAAACCCTGTGCACTCTGTGAGCAAGTGAGAGTGCGAGAGAGAACATTTGGGGTATCTCTAGTCTTATTTGGCTCTGTGCCCTGTGATGATAGTGGCCTGATTCCTGTGGAGACTAAAGGGCCAAAATACTATCCTGATGGGCAGTTTTTCCCCATGCATCTCCTTGCAGAACTTAAGACTAAAAGTGGGCTTGCTCCCTTGTTGGTTTCCTCTCGTTCCCCCTACCCCCGTAACACAGCCCCACAACAGGCTGGGCAGGCCAGGGGAGGAAGGTCATAGGCATGGCCCTCCCCAGGAGTGGGCAGGCCATGGCACCCATGACCCATTCCAACCCAACCTCGGCAGGGGGACTTCTTTGGGCACATAATATTGGTCGTGCCTGCCATAGCACCTGCCATAATGGGGCTCCCATCCCTGCGCCTGTTGTGTGTGGCAGAACCTACCTACTGGTGATAGTCCCCCCCACACCTGGCCGGTACCTGCCCCCCAAGGGAGGGAGGACCAACAGTCCCGGCTTGTGTTCCTGTACTGGTGCCTTGACTCTTGGTTGAACAGTTTCTCAGCCAGTGCTTTCACCATTGCCTCCAGCATCTCCATTCTCCCCAGGAAGTTCTATAGTTGGTCCATGACTAGGGATGGGCGAATGCGGTTCGGAGTTCGAACCAAATTCAACCAGTTCGGTCGACCGAACCGAACTCAATTTTCGAACCAAACTGGAACCGAATTTCCGAACTCGACTCTGTTCGCCCATCCCTAAAAGACAATATTCCATTTAGTTCAATGTGGTTAGAATTTCCAAACTTTGTTCAGAAGTTCAGAGTTCAGACCGAACTCGAATAGTTCGGTCAACCGAACCGAACTTCTGAACTGAACCGAATTTCTGAACTCAGTTCTGTTTGCCCATCCCTATCCATGACCGTCCGTGGAACAGGGGGGGAGGGGGCTGTGTGTGTGTGTGTGTGTGTGTGTGTGTGTGTGTGTGTGTGTGGTGGTGTAAGTCCTTAGGTGGCGCCTGAGTGAAGTCTCATTCATGTTTCTGGCAGGAAGAAAAGGGCACACACACACCCCACACACACACACTTGGGTGGAGGAGGAGTGCCAGGGTGTGTGTGGCCTGCCTGGGCAGAGAGGGGTACGTGGAGGGGGGAGCCTCCACCCATGGACCTGGTCAGCCTCCACCTCCACTATTGTATCCTCTTCTGTGGGCTGTGGCTCGGCGGGTTGAGTGAGAGGTGGATCCTGGGGGGCTGGCATTCTGCCATGTCCCTAACCACCTCTTTGCACACACACCCATCCTCTCCTGTAGTGAGCCTATAATTGCCTTTGCCTGTAAGTGTCTCGGAGCCCTTGGAGGAGGGGGCTTGCTTTTATTGAAGGAGGGCCTCTTTGCTGGGCCTATTGTCCTTTCCCTGGTCTCCACCCTTTGTCATTCTGAATTCTTTCTATTATCCCTCATTCTTTACCCTACATTAATCCCCACAGACCCTCACTGCTGTGCTTTGGGCAGTGGAGGGAGGGGGACAAAGGAATGGGCCACAGTGAGGCTCTGCAGGAATGGCCATGTGGCCACCTCTCTGACTGGGCGGCAGGCTGTCTCTGCCAATGGAAGTGTGGTTGTACTGGCCGAGGGGGAGAGGGGCCCTCTAGGCTGAGCTCCTGGAAGGGTCACAGGGGGACAGCACTGGACCCCGGGACCTAGTTCTGCACCGCTGCGGCTCCTGAGCCATTGACACCTGCCTGTCTGAGGCTGGTCAGAACCAGCCAGAGAAGCCCTGACAGCAGGGGGGAGGAGGCGCCATGGAGGGAGAGCTACCCTCTAGCGGGTCAAATGGGAAGTGGGCCCGGTCCTTGTAGGGGCTGAATCGGTCCGCTGGAGGGAGCTCACTGGAGGAGCTGCGGCTGCTGCGTCCTCTTGTAATGGCTCCTCAGCACGACTGGCTCTTCCTGCCACCATGCTGCAAGATGGCGTCCGCAAGATCCCACCTTGCGAGATCCTGCTTCATGCCAGTGGGCCCATTGCATAGCAATGGCCCAGGAACCTTCCAGCCAGACCCAGCTTTGTTTCCTCCCTTTGAACGGGGATGGGACAAGTCCTCTAGGCCACACCGCAAGCGGAAGTGGTTGAATAAAGGAAATTCTTTAGCTTTTCAATTTTGCAAGAGAGAGAAACATTTAAACCTAAATTAGAAACTCATTTGTGATATTGCAGAGGCATAAGCCTGTTCTGCCTGTCTTGATGAGTATCTAATGAATTCTGGGAAAATCAGGCAGTTATCCTAGGAGATGTTTCAGTAGAAGATAGTTCCTGATGATATGCTCAGGGAACGTTGCTAGTAACAAGAAACAATATGTTTTGTGATGGTACAGAGTGTCACAGGGATGGGGGAGGAAAGGGTAGGGTAGGACTCACCCACTCACACGTCCACTCCTGAGTTGAGCTCTGCAAGGCGCTCATGGGGTGGAAATGCCCATCAGGATGGTATCGTAGCCCAATGGCTCTCAAGGAGACCAGGCTTCTATTATCATAGGGTGCACAGCTTGCAGCGGGAGGATGGACCCCAGCCCTACACACCAGCTCCACCCACACCCAATCCCTCACCAGGGGGGAATGGGAGGACGAGTGTGGTGTGTGTGTGGGGGAACAGGGCCCAGGATCAGGGGGAACAAGGGGGAACTCTCTCACCGGAAGGGGAAGGCAGGACTCCCAAGGGAGTCAACCACTCTGTACAATCAGTCTCTTTCTCACCCACAATCTTACCGGGAAAACAATATAAGGGAGCACTCAAACAATCTTAGCAACACTATAGCAAAGGACAAAATAAGGTGCACTTAGCTTTGGGCCAGCCTCTCACTTCGATGACCGGCGCTGTGTGTCTCTCAGCGCCAGGCTTTATGTTCCAGGCCCCTCCCCCTTGTGAGCCCGGAGTCATGCAGAATGCCCAACTGGCCCTGGCTCTGACCTCACTTCCTGAGAGGTTGAAGGTTTCCACTCTGCATCGTCCGTGTCAGAGCGGGTTGCCTCGGCAACTGGATGCTCTGTCGGTGTCTCTGGCACTGTGGTGCACTCTGGAGCGGGAGGCAGGAGTTGTTGCCGGGCCCGGGGGCTCAGACTTCTATTACCGCGGCGCCTTTCCATGCCGCAAGTGACACAGAGCCTAGACAGCATGTGGAGAGAGAACTGGGAAATGCTGTTACACTGGCATAGTTAGAGAATAGTACCCTTTACATAACAAGTCTAATATTGCAACAGACTAATTTCAGTACAGGAAACCTATCAACCCAAGTCTGGTAATTTTGATATGTATCCACAATTGCTGTATAGTAACCATGATGTTTGTGGACCATCACACAAATCCTGTTTAGATCAACCTATGTTACCAACTAACTACAAATTCCATTAAAAATTAGAGTAAACACCGTCTGTCTGCTTTTGAAATCGAAATTCTGGACTTATTAGTAGAAGTGTTGGTGACCTTTTTCAAATGCCTGCTCGTCTAGGTGCAAAATATCTTTTTTCTTTTCTTTCTATGATAGGAAAGGCTACTCTTATTTAAACTTTTCATTTGCAAATTTTATATATTACAAAGATACATGGATTTTACTCCTGTTTCCCCTTACCACTCTCTTCATGCTTCACTGTATATAAAGCCAACAAGAAATCACTAGCTTGCAGTTAAACTGCCATGGGCCCTGGTATTCTTCGAGCTTTGTGATATCTCTGGTGGGGAAAGGTTCAGTACAATATATCAAACTTTGTAGATCAGATTGCCATCGCAGTTTTATTTTCTGTGTAACCATTATCCATGATACTGGTTGCATTTTAAGAAATTTAGCAAATCTAAATTCTTTTTAAAATATTTAATATTACCTTGCAGTATAGAACTACAGTTTACAAGCATTCATCAGTTTTGGAAAGATCTTTATTTGAAAAAAAATCAATTCCCTTTATTAGTATTTCAAATTTATTTTAGGTGGATTTCTTTAAATACTACATCTATTACAACAATTGTACAGTATCATGACAAATGTCTGGATGTGTGTGAATAATCTCTTCAAGTATAAATGGGTCCAATAGGTGTAGCAATGAAAATGCCTAACTTACATTCAAATAAACATATCAGTTAAATTTCATCACTTGTAGATAATGCCTCTTTTTCTTCAAGTCGAAAACAAGTTTGGTAGAATACTGTCCGCCTCACTATTATGATGTGACAACAAACGTGGAACTTCATGCATGTCACTGTTCCCCTCAGAGCCACCTCAACACTTCAGGCAATATTGTAACTGTATTTAGACATATCTTACAACTGGCATTTGAGTTTCAAAAAAATCTTCACTAGCTGTTACTAAAATACAGTCTATGATGATACATTGCTAGATATTTCTACTTTGAGGACAACAGCATCGTTTTCTTCTCATTCTCTATTCGATTCTGACATAAACTATATTGAGTTTGTCGATTCCTACCATGGCAACCACACTCTCTGTAGATATTCCTACAAAGAGAGTTAAAATGAATTCTCATGCCCAGCAGTGGAAATGATTCTGAAAAGCAGAGGGCAGTTTTGACCACTAAGGAGGAAAACCATAGAAGAGGTCATGCACTTTCATTATTCTTTTTCAGCTTAGTTGTTCCTTAATAATACAGAATACTATTTTTAAAATACAGGCAGAAAGTGGGCCACTGTTTATAGTTTTGTCTGCTTAATTTTTAAATCAGCAGCTTCTGGCAACTCCCATTTATTTGTTTACTGCCAACCAAAGATGGTGGATGGCTGACCCTGCCTGCAGTTGCAGCTACCTACACAGAATTGTGACACAGTATACTTTTGCTGTGCACCCTAGGTTGTAAGTAATATACCCTTAAGAGAAATTTCCCAGTCTCATATGGACAAGCAGTTTGTTCCTGAAGGCTCTGCTGACATTTAGTAACTTCACTCGCCTGTTTTGCTGTTCATGTTATCAGCAAAAACTTTTCACCATTAATTAGCCTTCAATAAAGTAGTTCCCTGCAGTGTTTAGATTAGACAGAAAAGCTTTTTATCATTCTTTTCTCTGGGTTATTACATGAGGCAAATTTGCAGCCCCCAGATAAGATGCGTTTGTTGTTGCTACAGGGATTCCCATTAGTGCTGGCCTTCTCAATGTTAGGTCATACTCCTTGCTGGGAGCTAGCTTTCTATAGGTCATAAAACTCTGCCTTCTGAGCAGCAAATGACTATCTGCACTGAAACTCCCTTTCCTACCTTACATATACAGTAGCTTGAAATACCAATATTTTTATATAACATTAAATTCTAAATTACCTCTAAGGGTGGAGTCACCATCCTGAGACTACTAGGAGAAAACCATTAAAATAACACATTCTGTCTTTAGCTAGAACAATTTGTAAAATTCTAAATTAGTTAAGAAAAACATTAAAAATACAAACAAAAACTACACCCAACCAACAACCCCCCCCCCCCCCAAATCCCAAGGGTTTTGTGCCTGGTTGAATCACTTTATTTTTATCCCGCTCTCCCCACCTCAGTGGCTTGGAGCGGCTAACAAAACCATAAAAACAAAAATATAAAATCGCTTTTTGACTTTTTTCTTTTTGTTTTTGATGACAATTATGACATTTTAATTCAGATCCAAGCTTTTCTAAATGATAGGGGCTCTTAGATTTAAGGTTCTTAGATTTAGGGCTGAAATAGGGCTTCTTACTGTGAAAACAGTCATGATGCTAACCACCCTGTAACCACCCTTGTTGGTCATTTATGCATGTTTCAGGACTGCATAGGGCCTGCAACATACAGCCCTGCAACATGTATAAATAACCACCAACGGTGTTTAAAGGGTGGTTAGCATCATGTCTGTTTTCACCCTTAGATTTAGGGTTGAAATGAGAATCAAAACTATTCTCACAAGAACTGAGAACTATTGCCGAGATCTTGACAACAACTTGATAATGGTACGAGATTTCGCAAGATTCTAAAAAAAAAAAAAAAAAAGAATGCTCCGCGCATGCGTGTCCCTTTCCCAAGATGGTACAGGCCATGTCAGTACCATTTTGGAAAAGGGCAGCGGGCTTGCACATGTTCGGAAACCGCTCCCTTTTCCAAAATAGCACTGATGCGGCCAACGCTATCTTGGAAAAGGGCCACACATGCGCACAACGACCGCCATTTTGCCCATACACAGAGCATGTTTTAATGTTTTCAAGAATCTTATGAGAACAGGTTGAGAATCAGCTGATTCTCAATTTGTTCTCGGAAATCTTATCAAGAACCCAGTTCTCAATGAAATTTTAGAGATTACAGAGAACGAGTTTCAGCCCTATTCTGGATTGCGTAATGGTGGTAGAGGTTCACCTAAGCCAGGGAGTGTGGGTATGTATCTGTAAGTGCTCAGAGCAAGGAGCTTGGGAACAAATCCAATACTGCTTTAGCTCAAGTCCAGTACAGTTAACAATTAGCTTTTTATTGCATTTTCATTAAAACGTTTATGCTTTTTCAAGCGTTTGCCATATTTGTGATGCTTTCAAAACGATCTGTGTCTTGTAAAATGTTTCTTTAGTTGTGTGAAATTTGGGTGTCAGCAGGGATTTTCCCCCCTATATTCGTTTGAATCTCAGATCCCTGGTGTGCAAGGATAGGGAGGAGGGGCAATGGGAGAGTTCCTTCCTGGATTTTACTGAGGAGGAAATCTCAAATCTATGACTTCTGCTGTGACATGAAACTTCCTGGAGCTGTTTCTTGACTGACTGGGGTGACATCCTAAATGGACGCGGACAGAACAGAGAGGGGGAACTTGAAGGGGTGGTTCAAGTGTAGAGCATCTGGGGACAGGAGACAGGGGCTTCAGTGTAATTTCAGGCTGCCTGCACCCACCCTGGCCAGATCCTGATGGCAATTCAGCTCTGAATTTAAGGAAGCTTCTACCTTCCAAAGCCCCAACCTACTCCTGTTAGCCATTGTGGATGATGAGAGTTATAACTACCCCTCCCCCACCCCTATTAGGTAGCTGCTTTTCCCAAATGGTCACTGGGTATTTGGCGACTACTGCTACTAATAATTTCTATAGCACTACTAGGCATATGTAGTACTTTACAGTAACAGGTTTTGGAGACAGATCCTTGTCCAGTGGACTTACAATCTAAGATGGAAAAGGGTGAGGGGAACACAGGAAGAAACACACACACACACACTTTACAGATGAGGAACTGAGGCGGAGAGGTGGTGACTTGCCCAAAGCCACCCACTGGGTTCTTGACTAGATCAGAATTTGAACCCTGGCTTCTCAGGGTTGAATCCAGCAGCTTATCCACTACACCACACTGGCTCTCAACTGGAACCTTGCCTTGCCATCAGATTCTCTTTGGTCTACCTGGTAATCCATAACATCTTGGAAGGGCCCTACTCAGGAGTTGTGACTGAATGGTAAGGATGGGAGTTCTGATACAACATGTGTGCCCTGATTGCTTGTTATGGCGGTATGGTAATTGTCACAGTATTGGTAGCTTTTCTACATTAAGATCAAGAAGATGCAGGCTAGAACTTCAGTCTCGTAAATAACAAATGAGATATTAATGAGACTTTAGAGTTTAGCCCTGAAAATGGAAACTTTTTCTTTCTTCCATCTTGAAGACAGGAGAGAACAACTGTAATTAAAACCCAGAAATTGACTGTAAAGTCCTTCCCCACCCCCCCATTGAAAGTGAGGATTTAATCATGTGAAAGAAAGCAAAAATTTTAGAGGGAAAAAGTTTCCCCCCTCTATTCAAAAGAGAAGCCAGCTGCGAGACGCAAACTAATTTGCTTTTGAAATTGTGGTAAAGGAAATCTCATTCTTGATTCTCTGGGGATTCCACTTGCCAAATGTGAATAGATTCCATTAATCACTAACTTCCAAATAATTCAGAAACCTGTTGAACTCGGAGAGAATTGATTCTGAATGTCTAGCCTTTGAAATCTCTAAGAGCATCACCTCATTTTAATAACATTTCAAGAACTAACAACATTTTCTAAACACCTATCCTTGTTGTCTGGTCAAGGCCTTAAGTCAGGTTAAACATTTGGGCAGTTTTTAGGGGAACAACATTCATAGTTATTATTATTATTATTATTATTATTAACAAACATTTATATAGCGCCAGCAGTGTACATGGCACTTTACAAAGTAATAAAATAGACACGGTCCCTGCCCCTAGGGCTTACAATCTGAGAGACAGGAGCTGGGGGAGAGACATAGGAAGGGGAACAGAGGGAGAGACAAGGGGTCTAACATTCATGAAGATGCGAGGTCTCAAGTGCACTTACTTGGCTTGGTTACGATGAGATTACATACTAGTACACACGATGGGTGTTTTCACATGTATGCGGAGGTGCACCCCTGTGTCTGCCACTTGCAGTCAGGTCTGGGTTGGGTTTAAACGACCCAGTGGCTGCTGCGGCCCATGGTCCACCTGCATAGCATCCCTCTCCCCTACACCATAAAATTGCAGGTGGATCACCTGCAACTCTATGGCATTGCCTGGGGCAATCTTCAGCCAAGAGCGGGCTGCAGAGGCTGTCCGTTGATCAGATAAACTGCAGCTCTGCCTGTGGCCGGTGTCCTAGGTGTCCTGCTCTGCTGGTAGTGCTCCTGGATGTTCTGGAGCACTGCCGGTGGGGCTGCCCCAGAGGAGGGACAGCGTGCCCTGCCTCCGTTCCACCTGTGTATCTGGTGGGCCACCTTTAAATGGATGGCCTGCCCAGTGGTGAGGCAGGGCAGAAACGTGGGTGCTGTTGGTGTGAAAACACCCAATATATGTAGGCTTAGTATTTTTTTTCTGGGGTTTTTTGATGCTATCATTGAAGTTATTGCTGTATTGGCTAATTCCTTATCCATTGGTTAAAAAAATCTTACTGTTTATACTCCACATATACAGTTCTATAACATGGCTAATTTAAATTTAGAAAATCTTGTGGCAGAGTGCTGCCACAAACTGCCTTATAGAGCATGGCTAAGGCAGTTATAAAGGGAAAAGGAATGCTGGCCCTTTAAATCAGCCAAAGAGCCAGTACCCAGGCCTACATAAAGAAGGCCTATAGTACGCCCAATTGCAGTTGGCTGGAGACAGCAGAGGAGATGGAGCTCTCCCAGATTCAGGCTGTTAAGGGCTAGGAAAACCCAATCTAGGACCAGAAGGAGGACCTCACCAGATTACTCAAGACCCAGGCTGTTTTGGAGCAAGTAGGCCATTTCTCCAGGAAGGAGACCGAACCTCTGCATGAAGGTGTGCTTATTCCAGACTTGACTTTAGTTATAGCTATACTTTATGTTTAAGAGGGACCCACCCTTGATGGGAGAAGGCCTCATTTGGGGTGGGTCTAGGCCTGGCTGCAGGGGAAGTGTGAGGAGCCAGGTTCAAATTTAGACAACTAGACCCCAAGCAGGTCGGGTGTCGGTGACGCACCCTAATGCTGTGTGGGACCAAGCTAATTCCCCAGTACAACGATTGAGGGGCCCTGCCACAAATCTATAATTTTGTGAAAGGGTCAAGTTTGAGCTTTTGGAAACTCCTCAATGACTTTCACCAGAAATAGGAAGTTTGCAACAAGCTGATGACTGGAAAAATCATTAGTGTAATGGCTTTTCAGGCAAGGTCACACAATAACTACCTTAAGGACAGCTGCACTTCTGGGAACTAGAAAGAACCTTTAATACTAATGAACCTAGGACTTCATGGTAGTCCCATCACTCAAGATGGATGTGGATCCTACTCTCGTTAGCCTCAAGCTGGTCCTTTTGAGTGAGCAATATGTCTGGAACTAAGACAGGTCTGAACATGTCTGAAACTTTTGACATGTGGCCATTTTAATCATTTGGATGCAACCTAAATTCACCAAACTATCTGTAAAACGGCATTAGATAGTGCCGGCAAGGGGTGCCTACTAGTAAAGGAGGAATAGTGCCTAAGAGAGCACATCTGCTAGCCCTAGAACCTGGGAGCCTAGGTGGCTAAATGGGGTCAGCTGGACTGGGCATGGATAGGTCGGCACTGAAGCTTGTAGGATATTTTCTTATGGATATGGCTTTTGACTTATTTTGCTTGACTATTTGCTCATAAAGTTAGTATAAGAAGGCATAAGGCTTTTTAGGCCTAGTGATGACATCCTGTGTGTTACTTGGCCATTTTATACAGGGAATTAATAACTTAGGATGTGTTCAAGAGATGGAGAGACTTGCTAACAGCCAATAAGATCTTTTGTAAGGCTTTATGCCATATTTAATTTAACATCTTTACTACTTATGAATAATTATAAGATTTAGATTTAGGGCCAAATTGCTATTTCTGCCCAGATTGGAGACTCCTATAAAAACAGCTGGTCCGGTCCATGCTTTTGCTTCCTTCCAGGCAAAGTCAAACAATTACCTACCCGTCATCCCACACCCTGGGTCCAGCAAAGCTTAGGTGTGCATAACTCTGCCTCATTTGAGTCTGGCCAACTCAAATTGAGTGAAGTCTTTTGCTTTCTTTCTAACATAGGTATCTTTTTTAAAAAAAATTCTAAACAATAAACTTTCTCTCTGAATAAGTGTTTCTGATTGTTTTGTAAATCAAAATTTAGGTTTCTCATGAGTAGAAAGTTTTGTATTCTGTAAGGTTAGATTAGATAAGAATTGTTCAGCAACCACATGTAACCAGAACTCGTCATTTCCTGTTATTCACTTGCTTGATCTATTTAACAATAAACTCAACTCTATTTTAAATAAATTGGTGTCTGTGATGAATCCCTGTGAGAGGAACTTAGAGGCCAAAATATGGAGAACTCTAGAACTCTTGATTTGAGAACAAAACCTATGAGCTGAGTTATATAAAAAGAGCCCTCCGTCTGAGAAAGTACTAGAAAGGTCACTACAGCGGAGGGGCCTACATTCAGGACTCTGGGATGGTGCCCTGCCCACCCTGGAGAGCCCCACAAGCGTTTGCCCCCAGAGCTCCACAAAGTCGCCTCCTAGCAGCGTCACTGCAACTGCTTCAGCCAGTGAAACTTGCCAGGAGAATCCCCGCTCCACCTGACTAACAGCTGAGAGGAGGCACATGCACAGAAGGCTGTTCTCCGTTTCTGCCTTCTGTGCATGTGGCTGCCTGCCTTAATGGAGATTCCAAGGGTAGAGGTGCACACTTCATTTTCATTATTAGCATAACAAAAATGAAAAAGGGCTATTTTATTTTCATTATTGACTAACAAAAATGAAAGAAAATAATAACAAAATGAGAGATTTTTGTTTCGTTATTGTGAGATAATAGAAAAACATATTTTTGGTTATAACTTTTTTGTTTTCATTCAATTTGGACAAAACCTGGGGAGATTGTACCGCAAATGGAGGACATTATGCCTACCAAATTTCAAAATGATTGGATAAAGGAATCTAAATTCATGAGAATTTTGTAATTCTAAGAAAAGCTACATACACATTTTTGGCTATAACGTCTTTGTCTTCCATCTAATTTGGACAAAACTAGGACAAATTATACTCCTCCTCAAGTTTACTATCTCTGCCAAATACGCTGTGGATTTTTATTGGCTTCATTTCCCCTTTTGAATTTGGTAACAATGGTTTTTTTGACGGGGTGGGGACAAGTGCATGGTTTGGTTTCTATTCCAGACTGAGGTGGAAAGGTGGTTGTTGTCAGAGACAGACAGCTGGGCTGGACGGACCATTGGTCTGACCCAGCATGGAGCTTCATTTTCTGTTTGCTTAATGCTTCAGGCCTGCAGGTTTGCATCTTCGTTCTTTTTATTTTACTTTATTTTAATATTTTTTTTGAAGTGTTTTGAGTGTCATTGGGAGGGGGATGATATAATAATAATAACAATAACAATAACAATAATTCATAATAAATAATCTGTATTTCTATATAGTCCCCCCCCACCCAAGTATTCAGTGTAGTCTTCTAATCACTTTAATAGCAATGTTAATTAAGTTTAGGTGGCCCCACCCCGCTCAGGGTGGCCAAGGGTCCGGAATTGTCCCCAGTTCCAACTGCCCAGGATGGGAGGAGAACCAGACCATTGAAGCGTCCGGAATTTCCCCTTCCATCCTGAGTTTCACTGCCAGCTGCCTGCAGCTGCGCTCTCTGCACTTCTACCCAGAGTGGAAGTGCAGTGAGCACAGCTGTGGCCAGCCAGCGGGCTTTTTGGTCACACGCGACTCACACATGCACGTAGCACCGCCATGCAGCCCTCAGTTGAGGCACGCAGCTGGAAGTTCTGTCTCTCTCCCTGCCACAGCCAGGACGGTCCCTTCCTGACAAACTGCCGGCCAGCCCGGGACTTGTCCTGCTACTGGGCTGCTGCCTGTCTCGTCTGCCTGGCACTGTGACGACTGCTCAGATCATCTCTCCGCCATGGCAGGGCCCCAACCATGTGAGTCAGCGCTCGACTTCGCCTCCTCGGCCCAGCGTCCGAGACGGGAGAGGGGTGGGTAAAAAGACCTAAAGAGCCTGTGGGGCAGGGGCTCCCAGTGGGATCCCCCTGGAGCAGTGGCATAGCTAGCTCCTAGTGAGCTCCCCTATGTGACTTGCAGCCAAGTTCCTCTCTGCAGCAGTGGCAGCCTGAGGAGTTAGGGGGCTTGGCTCTAGTCTCAACCCACCATGCAAGTTCTGCTCTCTTGATTTTAGGAAACAGATAACTGTGACCTGAGCCCAGGTCCTGCACCCCTGGGTAAGTCTCTCCCCTATTTTGTGCCTCAGTTTCTCCATCTATATAAAAGGAGGCTTACAAGCGTGCTATACTGAAGTGCTTTATTAAAAGGCATAGCTCTGAGCTCTAGGATGCACTGTGTGTGTCCAACCAGACAGGTTTTGACTCACCAAGCTCTTCTTTGGGGAAAGATCCTTGCACTGTAAATACATTGCAGTGATTTCCAAAGTGCAGAGACACAAGGATGCTTTCACTTGTGATTTTTAGGTGACTGCTTAAAACCCCAGCTGCCAAAATTGGGAGCATCTCTGCTTTTATTTTATTTTTTAAAGTAATACTACATTTTAAATATCTCAACAGAGAAGAATGTGGGAGAAACCTGGTCAGCTAGCCAACCTGCCCAGAGAGCTCAGCTCCTCTCTGCACCTTCTCTTTTTCCTCGTGCAGACTTGGCGTTAGATGTACAATATTGCTCAACAGTTTCTAAGGTTGATGTAGGTGTGTTATTCCTAATGTTTTTATGTGCAAACTTGTTCACAGATTTTTCAGGGTAACTTGGGTGTCTTATCCCCAATGTTTGTATGTGCACTGTTGTTCAAAGGTTTCTGAGGTTGACTTTGGTGTTATTCCCCATAAAAAAGGAAACAAAAACCAAAAGACATAGAAAAATAAAAGTTGGTTGAAATGGTAGAGAATCACTGGTAGTTATTACCGGCTTGATGAGATGCTTAAAACATTAGTTTCTCCACATAGTGAGTCTGAGCTCTGTTTTTTTACACTGCTAGGGAGAAATGGGACTAGTGGGAGAAAGACATTAGGGATGGGACCTTAGTAAGAGGGCTCTCGAACCCCCAGTGGCAGGGCTTCACACAGCAGCAAGGAGTTCACTGGGTTAACTAACGTAATCTCCCTCAAATGTTAACTCTGGGAACTCCTTGCTGCTGGGTTAAGCCACACCACTGACTTAACCATTGGGTTGGCTCCACCTACCATTGGGTTGTCCCCACCCACTTCTGGCCCTGACCTCTGCACAACAAATTTGCATAAATTAGTATAATAGTATGTGTACATTTCATGCAAATGTTTGTCCTCTTTTCTGGCGATGCTTCAGTGGCCACCCTAACCCCTCTGCCCCACCCGTCCAAAAGTTCACCAGCTGCCACTGGGTCACTAGGGAGGCAGGCGCTAGGGAGGACTCGGACTTAAAGAGGCTTATTAGAGATTCCCAGGAAGAGGTAGGAACCAGGCTCTGCCTCATAAGAACTCAGCCAGCCTACAGCTAGGAGCTGCCCCTAGGTGAGCCTTCCTCCATGGAGAGAGTTTACACTCTAGGGATTGTGCCTGGCCAAAAAGAGTGGACTGATATGTATGGAGTTTGGACTATTCTACTGGGTCTAGCTGGGAGAGTTTGTGAGTAGTAGGGATGGGCGAACGCGGTTCGGTAGTTCGGTGTTCGGCCCGAACTCGGCCTGTTCGGACAACCGAACACGAACACGAACACACCGAACGGACCGAACACCGAACACCGAAATGGCGAACACACCGAAC
>QEPC01010852.1:1760744-1775637 GCA_003113815.1 Sphenodon punctatus
CAAACACACAGCACAGCCAAAACCAACACAACAATCGCCAAAACACACTACACAAGCAGCCACCGAAACAAACACACACCCTCTCGCCTCACTCACACACACGCACACGAATTTCCGGCGCGACGCCGATTTTACGGCTTCCCGCGATCTCGCGATATTTCTGGCCGAAGGCCGAACGCGCGAAGCACCCGAACACCGAACGACCGAACACGAACACACAACCCGATGGCGAACGAACCGAACGTCCGAACACGAACGCACAACCCGACCACGAACGCACGACCTGCCCGAACAACCGAACACGAACGGCCAAACATGAACGCTACCGAACCGAACGGACGAACACGAACGCGCGATACGACCGAACACGAACACACGAACCGAACGCGGCCGAACCGAACGGCCGAACACGAACACACGAACCGAACGCGGCCGAACCGAACGGCCGAACACGAACCGCGATCTGTTCGCCCATGCCTAGTGAGTAGCCAGATGGGCCTATGTGGAAAGGCACCCTAAGTCCTCGGTATGGTATGCACTGTGCTTGTGTGAACTATGGGCGATGGGTTTAACCCACTGTATTAATGAAGGATACTGAGATGAAGGTCCCATGTGGGATGGCCTTGCTGGGTATGGATCCTGCAATGACTTGCCCATTGGGGCCTGGCCCTGTTACACTTCAGGTCTCCCAAAACTGATCTACATGTCCAAGACCTTGAGGATGCTATGGTGTAGGTGTAGAAACAATTCTTTGGCCCTTTTCAAACGGGGTGGTGGGGTGTGCCGGTGGTGGTGGTGCGACATGTTGGTGGCAGTTACATGGGAGCACACCCATCTCCATCCATCCCCCTTGCACAGAGCAACTGCCATTTTTGCTGGTTGCTCTGTGCGTGGGGGATGGGTGGAGATGGGTGTTACACGGGAGCATGCACACACCCCCACTGCGGTGTTTACACAGGACTCCCTCATGCATGTCCACATACTTGCCCACATGTGCATTGCATTGGGGCATATTGTTTAAAAAGGGCCTTTGCCTTCTCCGTGGCAGCAAAGTAATGGTGTGTCTCAGTTTCCTCTTAGACAGGTAACTTCGCTCTTCTTCACTTTCTAGTCTCACTTCAACTACTGGGTTGACAGGGTGGCCAGCTGTGCATTGAAACAGAAAGAATGTGAGACACACACTCCCCTGATTGCCATGGCAACCATGAAAAGAATGAGTCAATCTGGACAAATCACAATTTTTCTTGACACTGAAGGAGACAAGTAAGATCAGCCTTCAAGGCCAACACAGTAAGGAAACTGATCAGCTTCAACTTAATCCTACTCATCCATATGAACAAGGGTGTTCAGTTAGGTCTGCCTTTGTAATAGGAAAGCATTTATACCTGAGACAGTATGGCAAAAACATATCTCCTTATCTCCCCATGCTGCACAGTGCATTTATGTGGAGTTATTTGTATCCGCACCCAGCCAGGATTGTATGACCAGCCAGGACTGTTTATACATTCTAAGTAAGTGCCTTCTATTTAAGACCATATGCAGTACCCAACACAGTTTTCAGGCACCTTTATTAGGGATATGCGAATGTGGTTCGGAAGTTCGGAGTTCGAACCGAACTTGAATAGTTTGGTCGACTGAACTGAACTTTCGAACCAAACTCAAATTTGACCGAACTGTTCAGTCGAATCCAAACCAGTTCGGAAGGCCAAAAGCCCTGGTTTTGAATGTAAGAACTCGGTTCAGAAGTTCGGGATTCGACCGAACTCGAATAGTTCGGTCGACTGAACCGAACTTTAGAACCGAACTCGATTTTCGAACCGAATCGAATTTCCAAACTCGGTTCTGTTCACACATCCCTAACCTTTATATGAACACCTTCAGGGACTTAGCTACTCTATCTGTCAGCCAGAAATAAGGCTGCAAAATCAAGTTTACCCATCCTTTTTCTTTCTATCAAACCAAACTAAACATGGACCAGTCACACCCAATGACTTTGTCCTTTTTGTGTTACTTTACTTTGTCCTTAACGTGCCCTTTCATCCATTTGGAGCACTCCCCTCCATTGGCAAATTAAGCAATAATAATAATAATAAAGGGACAAAGGTGTGTGTGTTTCTGCATGCTAAAATTTAAGAGAATGGAGGCCTGTCCAAGGGAGTTGTCATCTCTTTTATTAAAAATAAAAGGATCCAGTTCTGATAAGTGTTTACTCTATTATGAGCTAGTAATAGGTTAAGTACTTAGAATCTAATATACAGGATCTATTTAAAAAGCTCACCTTTTTCAAAACCAAAATACTCCCTTAGATCTCTGAGTAAATTATACTGTCCACTAACAAAACTGTCACTTCTGTAGGGGTTGTAGTCTTTTGGCCTTAAATTGCAGGCTTCTGCTACTCATTCTTTAACCAGCTATCTTGGACTGACCACTACAGCATCTGACCCTGAAACCACCCCTGGTCTCCACCCCTGGTGCCAGGAGTTTGCTCCTCAGCTGCCTCCCCCTTCCAGACATGTTTTTCCCGCCCGAAGTCACGTTTTTCCCACCCCCAAACTCAACCCAACTTTTCTGAACTGTTCGGAAGTTCGAACATTCGGTTCAGACGTTCAGTTCAGACGTCCGAACAGATTGAGTTCGGGCCGAACTCCGAACATCCGAACCGCGTTCACCGATCCCTGCAAAGTATGCAAAGAAGCTTGTTTGGGCATTAGGACTTGCTTGTTTGCATTGCTAGTTGATGTACGAGACAAATTTGTTTTAATAATTGTAGTGTGAAACATAGTATTGCTTGAAATTTTCTGGAATAATACTTTCATGTGTACAGTATGTAATGTAATTTATTTCTGCAAGTGTAAACATTTTTATATAGAAATATTTCTGCATTTCATAAACACTTTTGCTAAAAAAAAATACGGGGGCGGGGGGCTTTAGCAGGTCTAAGCAGAAGGCTGACATGTGGGCCTGCAGCACCTAAAAGGGCAGACAGGAACCAACTCCTGGGGCATAGTAGGAACCCCTGAAGGCAAAAGGGGGGGCAGGTGCCCCTCCATGTGGCTGTGGCACTGGGAAAAGGCAGGGAGACCAGGAGGGCATGTCGCCAGGCACCATGCAGATCCTTCAGGCTCTCCAAGCATACATGGATGCCAGATTGGCCCAGCTGCCCATGACAGTACTTACTTCAGCATCTGAGCCCCTACCACAATGGGGTCAACCTGAGGATGCCCTGGATGAGGAACTGAGGTGAGCGGGAGAGGTGCACACACAGGCACCATCTTATTTCAGGGATGGCACCCGAGAAACACCAAGGAGGAGGCTAGATCCAGCAGATTGAATGATGACAATACTGCAGTCTGTAGTTTATTTATATTTATTTTATTTTAAAACGTATACCCCGCTCCCTGAAGCCCTAAGGCAGCTCGGGGCAGCTCACAACATCTTAAAATCATACATTAAAAACAATACAAAAAGGGTTGCCCGGATGGAAGCCATGGACTGAGGAGTTGGCACGTCAGGGCTCAAACATATCTATGGGAAATAAATCTATGAAATAAAACAGTGCCCAGCCCCCACCCGACCCGCAGGAGCTGGGCACAGGCAGTGGCACAGGTAATGGTGAGGGGACTGGGGGCATTATGGAAGCGAATCCACAGTCCCAACACACTGCTGGACCCCTCCAGGCTGATGTGGCTTGGTGAGGTGTAGCACCCACAGGTAATTTCAGGGGCAGGGAGGAGTCGTGTAGCAGGCGGTTCTTTATTGGTGGGGAGCACCCCGGCCATCACTAACCAGAGGGTTCAGGAACCTCCCAGGACTTGTCCTGCACTCCCATGGGCATGTATGTCCCATCCCCTGCCTCTCCCCAAAGGCTGCTATCAGTACCCAGTAATTAACTGTCCCCTCTGCAGGGTGGGTATGTGGAGGAGGTTTCCGCACCCATAGAAGTTCACTTGTTGCAAGCCACTAGGGAAAAGATTTGGTGTGGTAAATATATCAGCATCTTCGGACTTTAGTGAGCCTGTTCCTGACCCAGGGGACAAGAGTGAATCAAGAGACACCGAGTGGACTAAAAAGGTGAAAGTAGATAAGAATTTGACAAATTGGGAGTCCACTTATATAATGCATGTGGGGGTGGTTTTGTAGAGGTACCCAGAATGAGCTTCTGCCTTCTGGAAATACTATGACATCACTTGGTAGACTCACCTTTCAGGTAGGGTGTTTGGGGGTTGATGTACAATGAGACCATCCACCAGAGGGCATCCATTACCTCAGGTCTTAGGTGGGATGTGCATGTACATTATTATTATTTATTATTATGCATTTATATAGCAGAAGCAGTGTACCTGGCACTTTACAATTATTATTAGAGACAGGTCCCTGCCTAGTGGGCTTACAATCTAAGATGGACAAGGGTGGGGGAAACACAGGGAGAGACAGACACACACACACACTCCCATTTATTGCAGATGGGGAACTGAGGCTGAGAGGTTATAACTTGCCTATGACCACCATCTGAATCCCTGCAGGCACTGCTGCGCATGCATGCATAACAGCAAGGTTTGCGTGCAGGCCCCGTGCCAGGGGTGTGAACAATTTGTATCATGTGTGTAAGGCCTGGGATCAGTCCAGTGAGTTCATGGCTAGGGCAGGATTCAAACCCTGGCTTCCCCGGTCCAAATCTAGCAGTTTATTCACTACACCACACTGTCTCTCTGGGCTGAGAAGCTGTGACTTGCCCAAGGCCACCCAGTGAGTTCATGGCTAGGGTGAAATTTGAACCCTGGCTTCCCAGGTCCAACTCCAGCACCTTATCCACTACACCACACTGGCGTCATGGAACTTTGGTCATAGTGCATGCAAGACAGGGACCTACCCAGGGCCAATAGTGGTCACGTCATTATGAAAGGTGGAGGCTACATGTAGGAGACTGTCAGGAATGACCCTGGAAGGGGAGGTCAGAAGGGCTTGGTTTTCTGGAACTATGATGACGGAGGTCATCGTTTTCATGCCAACTGTAAATTTTGCCACTCCTACCTGCAGTGCAGTGTGGCCCAGCCAATGTCCAACTGCATTAAAAGAAGGGGTACCCCACAAAGGGAAGGCATTGGTGATATCCAGGACACAGAAAAGGGGATTCACTAGGAGAGGCAGCCGCAGCTGCAGGAAAAAGCTTCAACAACATCGGTCAGGTTTGAAGTTTTGGAAAGGTTCCTGCAGGACTACTTGGGTAGGGAATTAGCACGTTATGTTGTTTCATGTTTTAGGTTCGGGTTTAGGATTCCGTTTGTGGGCATACGGACCACAGGACTGCAGCCAACCTTAAATCAGTCCACCATGAGCAGGTGTTGGAGAGGAAGATTAAAAAGTAGATTAAATCGGGTACAGTAGCAGGTCCATTTGATGCAATCCCGATGCTGTCTCTTAGGATCTCCCTACTGGTAGTGGTACTGAGAGAGTCTGAAGGGGAATGCAGGCTCCTACACCACCTTTCTTATCCCAGGGGGGATTCGGTGAATTATGCCATCCTGTCTGAGCTCTGTTCAGTGTATTATGCATCATCTGACAGGGCAGTAGATGTGGTTAGAGATTGCAGCAGTGCTGATGGCCCAGAGTTACATTAAGTCCACCTTCAGGCTTCTCCCTGTTCACCCTTTTGATTTGATTTTTTGGATTTTCTCATTCAGGGCAAGTTTTATTCTGATAAGGCAATGCCATGGGGTGTTCTGTTTTATCTGCTGCTTTTGAAAGGTTCAGCTCTGCTCTTGACTGGATAGTTTGAATGCAGGCGGGATTATGTGATGTGACTTGCTTTAGACAACTGCCTGTTCACGGGAAGGGTGGGGTCATGGGAGTGTCTTAGTCTACTGAAAAAATTTAGAGATATCACGGATGATCTCGGAGTGCCCTTAGTGGAGGGGAAAATGGAGAGCCCAGTGACGAAGCTAAAAATTTTGCGCATCAAACTTGATTCACAGGTGCAAATATACTGTGGACAAGATGTTTCCCCTGCTAACAGAAGTCAAGAAAGTTAGGGAAGCTAGGAAGGTAATGCTTCGGGAGTTACAGTTCTTGCTTGAGAGCCTTAACTTCATCTCTAGGGTGGTTGCTCCAGGGAGAGCATTTATGTCTCGCATGTATACTAAGATGGCAGGGATCCATGTCCCCCATCACAATATTCAGGTGACATCAGGGACAATCTGGAAATTTGGTCATTGTTTCTCAGGGAACACAATAGCATTGGTATCTGGAGGGCATGTCTGCTTTTGAAGACGGAGCTCCATAGCACAGAAGCAGCAGGGGGAATGGGCATGGGTATCTTTTTCAAGGGACGTTGGTGTGCAGAGTGGTGGGCTGGCCAGCGACATAGGCAGAGGAGGACATTACTACAGATTTAACTTTCCTGGAACTGTTTCCTATAATGGTAGCAGCCCACCTATGGACTGAACTCTTTGCAAATCACAGGATTTGGTTTTGGTGGGATAACATGTCCATTATCCATGTGGTTAACTTGCCTTCTTCCAAATGGATTAAGGATATGTGGCTGGTCAGGGTACATTTGTCTTGGTATGTCTAAAGCATAATATCCTTTTTACTGCTAGGCATATACCTGGTTTGAGCAATAATGTAGCTGATGCCTTTTCTTGATTACAGATGGAGCATTTCAGGGAACTGGCTCCTGGGGCCAATCAAGAAGCGAATCGCATCCCTGCTGTCCTTTGGAATTTTGTTTTTAGAGCTTGTTAATATTTTTCAAGGTTCCATTACACCTGCCACAAGGGCCACCTATTAGAGGGCATTCAGCAAGTTTCAGGTGTTCAGGTTGGCTGAGGGATGGGGGGACTGATTTCCAATCCCCTTACCCCAGGTAATCGGATTTGGTCTCAAACTTTGGGCTGGGGATTGGCGCCTGGCATGATAGCAGCCGAATGGGTAGTAATTTCCTTTTTCTGTAGGATGTCTGGGCACCCAAAGCCCACTCTTAAAGGGGCTAATCAAGTCTTGGCATAGGCAGGAGAACAGGCTGGGGGATAATAGGTGCCCAGTCCCTCTGCCGATATTGATGGGCACGTTAGCCACCTTGCATAGAATTTTTCCAGGCAGCTCTTTTAAAATCTAGCTCTCCATAATTTATGTGCAGTTGTACAATGATATTGCAAGTAAGACTAGGAAAAGTAGTATTTTAAACTAATTGTTGTATAAAGGCATTCCCAGCACATTGAAAAGCAAAGATGATACTATTTCAGTTACTCTCTTTAGTATATTTCATAAGGAGTGTGACAATGCTTATATTAATTTGAAATTTAGGCTGTTTTCACATGGACTGCTGCACTTCCACGGTCTGTGGGGGATGGGTGGAGACGGCGGCACGTGGGTGGTGCACGGGCGGTCCGTCCCACAGGCACCCACCCATTTCCACACATGGAGCATCCGCCATTGGTGATGGGTGATACGTGGGTGATGGGTGGAGCATGAGAGCGTGTATGCACATTGCACACCCACCTGCCACAGCGATCCCATGGATGCCCCCCCCCCCGGAACACGTGGTTGAGGGGGGAATGTCCGTGCGAAAAGGGCCATAGTTTGCCTTTCTGTTGACATAAAATGAGTTTATTTCTAAAAACTTGCATTGCTGGTGTTAAAACGTTTGTTTTCTACATTCGTAGCTAGAATTTTTTTCTAGGATGCTGCGAAACAGGAGTATAACAAAAAGTTGACTCAATGGAGTTTGCTGCCATAAGTTTTTATACTTAAGTCTAACAAGCATTTTAAAGATTTCCTAGTTTTTCACGTGTCAAAGGAGATTGCTCATGTGTTAGCTGCACATCAAAATGCTGCACTGAACAAAAGCTGGTGCCAAATCCTTATTCACATCAAGAGGCAACATTCTACAGTATAACCACAGTCAGAGGGCTGTTGCCTATAATGTGGAAGCACAGACTGCACCTCTGTGACTCTGGGAATGCTTATGAATGGTCAGACCACATGTAAATGCTGACCACATGGAGGGGCTGTGCACTACATGCACAAGGGAAAGTGGATGTGGTGCAATGAGGCTTGCTGCTATGAATGACTGTTTTTGTTTTGCACCTATTTCAGCATGCGCCTCACCTGCACCCAAAAGCTTTATGTATATTGTATTGACTTCCTTAGAAAGTACAGTTATTTATCAATACATTTTGAAGAATGGAAAATGATGTACTCTACCATCTTCATTGTTTTGATTCCTTTTTTAAAAAAAAGGTAACTATTATATAATGACAGCAATGCGCCAGGTGCTGTATAGTAATTTGTGAGACAGTTGACTGTGTCAAGGGGATCACAATCTAGGATAGACAAGGGAGGGGAGAATGTAGGTATCCCCATTTTACAGGTGGGGGACTGAGACTGAGAGAGTGTAACTTTCCCACAGTCATGCGAGTTTGTGACTAAGGATTTGAACCCTGATTTCCAGGTCTAAGTGCATTTTTAGACGAGCGGGCAAATCTAGCAGGTTGAAAAATCTGCTTTTAAAAGCTGCCATTTGCCATTGAAAATAGCAGTGCCCAGTGGCTCGCACATTATTTTTAAAACCAGATTTGCCAAACCTTGATGGGGGTTGACAAATCCGGTTTTAAAAATAATGCGCGAGCCGCTGGGCACTGCTGTTTTCAATGGCGGCCGGCAACATCCAGTGCATGTAAACGCTCCCGGAGTGACTTCTTTAAAGACAGATTTTTCAATCCGCTAGATTTGTCTGCTCATCTAAAAATGCCTTAAGGTCAGCAGCTTATAAACTAAGCTACACTGACTGTCTAGCCTATATTGGCTCTCTGTGTGCCTCATCCTAAACTCATGCACAGTTTGCTCACAGGTTGCACACATGTCCCATTTCCTAGACAGGAGTTGCACGTGGGTTTAGGATTGGGTTGTATGTGGCTGAGCCACCTCCGTAGAACATATAAGTTCCCCATAAATGGTTCCCCCTCAATCTGGAGGGAGGTATCTAGTAGGGTGCCTCAGGGATTGGTCCTGGACCCTGTACTGTTCAAAATCTTTATTAATGACTTGGATGAAGGAGTAGAGGGGATGCTTATCAACTTTGCAGATGACACAAAACTGGGAGTGATATCTAACACTTTAGAAGAGGGAAACAATATTCAAAATGATCTTGAAAGGATGGAAAGCTGGGCCAATATTAACAAAATGAGATGTTCAAGAAGGATGAACTTAAACTGGAACACGTGCATCAGCTACCAGTAGGCCTGAAAGGACAACTTGCAGCGAATGCTGTTTCTGTCAGAAATGGGTCAGTCATTCGCTCAATGAGGAAATTTACCGGCGTTTCTGCTGTTTTTGCATTTGTCAATATTTTTTGCAAGTTGAACAGAGCTGCTACATGGCCAATCCCAACCCCCATGTGTGCCTTGAACTTATTCCCTGAGGCTGTGGAGACACAAAAGTGCTGGGGAAGTGCTGGAAATTGCTGTGAAAATGTCGAAACGTGGTGGGAAATGACAAAATGTGACAGGCAATGACAAAAAAAATCACAGGCGTCAATATTGATATTGATAATGGTGGAAGCGCAGAATCACCAACACTTGCAAATGCCCCTGAAAGGTCAGTATTTCCCAGTACTTAGATAGCCTTCTTTTCGTTAGGCTAAATAAGCCAAACTCTCTTAGCCTAATCTCATAAAGTAAGTTCTCCATTCTTCTGATCATCCTACCATATGAGATTAGGCTAAAAGAGTTTGGCTTATTTAGCCTAACAAAAAGAAGCCTGAGTGGAGATATGATCACAACGTACAAATATATCAGGGGAGTTAATTCAATGAAAGGGGAAGATTTGTACAAACTAAGGGGAAGTGTAGGTACAAGAACTAATGGATACAAGCTGGTTATAAATAAATTTAGGTTGGAAATTAGAAAAAGGATTTTAACTGTCACAGCAGGAAGTGAACTCCTGGAATTAACTGCTGGGGATAGTTGTGGAATCAAAGAACCTGAATAGTTTTAAAATAAAGTTGGATATATTTATGATACATAATTTGTTGGGAGTTTTCTATTTGATGATACAGGAGACTCCATCACCACCCCTCCTTTCTTTGTGAAGCAACAGTTGTCCGCAACTGGCGGTGAGGCTGAGGGAGCATTCTGGTGCCAGAGTACTATAATTATGTCAGGTCAGGTGCCTGGCTGGTGGGACCTGCACTCATGATCAGAGTCTAATCGATTGCCATATTTGGGGTTGAGAAGGAATTTTCTCTTGGAGCAAATTGGTACTCAACCAATAGTTGTTTTTTTCCTCCCCGGGAGAGGTCCCCCCCCCCGCAGAGTGTTTGACTCACTCCAGGGGGAAAACATCTGGATCTTTCTTTCTTATAAAATTGTGCCCTATTTCAGGCATCAGTGTGCTCTAGTTGGTCCCGGTCTCTACTTGTGGCAGATTTTTTAATAGCCGTTGGTTTTTGTTGGATAGATTTTTCTGTGCAGGTAGTTTGGGAATGGTGAATCCTGCATTGGTCCCAGGGGGCTGGACTATATGAGGCTTTAGGTCCTTCTAGCTCAGTGATTCTATTATCATAGGTTCAGAATTCTTTTTTTAAAAAATGTGTCTACTACCATGGATTTACACTACTCCATTTGACTGGTCTGTAGTGGGGTTTTTTCCCCAGTTATCTCCTGTAAGAAGAAATAAATAATGTCATTGACACATTTTGTTAGGAATTAGTGTTTAAATCAAGTCGCAAAAAATGCAGGTTCCTGGGAGCCATTGGTGCCCAGAAAACTGAGACTGGTGACTGGTTCAGGGGGGATGTAGTGGGGCAAAAATGGTTTAATATCAGGATAATGTCTGGCCACATAATTATTTTTTGGCTCCCGGAGTATAATCTGAAATTTCATTCCCTGTTTAAATAACATTACAATGTAGACAAACTAAATTATGGCAACTGAAGGTTTTTTTTTGTTTTGTTTTTAATTCAAGGAAGGCAAGTATAAAAGTTGCCTTTAAAAATTCACCTCGGGATGAAAACCTGTCTTGCAGAAGATACAAACTATCAAAATATGTGACTTTATCACATTCATTTCTAAAGGTTATATTCCACTTTGTCAAAACATTTTACATCTGAAAACTTTTTGCATACTGAATTGGAAATTAATAGTGGGTGTTTAGAGATCTGCAGTGTGTGGGAAGGCACTTCCTCTACATAGTTAATGTATCTAATAAATCTAATCTGAAATTCCCCTGCTATTCTAGTCCTTTCCTCAGGAGTCTGCCAATAGAGCAAGATAGAGTAGTCATGTAATTTGAGCCACATTCAATTCACTTGGAACTTTAGCCATATTAGACCATTTGCTTACAATGACAAAAGGCTAATGCATTAAGTCACTAACAAGTGTAAGGTATATTTTAAAGTTGACACATCCAGGAAAGTTTAGAATTAGAAATTAATCATCCAAAAATCTCACTTAGTCCTTTTATCATATTCATTGTAAATAAGAAATACAGGTTACAAAACCAGAATTTCTAATGTCTTTTGTGTTTGGTAGTATTTTTTTTTTTTACTAATAAATAGTTGTGGTCTTTTTGCTCATCCTCCACAATCTACGTTCAAAAACCTCTATCTGATCCAAATCAATTGCCTGATTTTTCTTTGTCTTTTTATGTTTCTCTTTTTTCCCACTCAACACTTTCTCATTTTACATCTGTCCACATTCTTAGCATTTAATGTTGTCCACCAGGCTATTTTTCCTGTGCTTGGGTGTCTTTACATGTTATGCTAGGACCATGCTTCATGTTGGAAGCATATGTACCACCTAGCACAACATGTATTTGAACCCTAAATCACTGCCTGGCTACATCCTGGCTACTTGCTTGCCCCCACAGAGTTTGTGCAATGTGCGTCCCCCCCCAGATATGGACAATAGGGATGGGCGAACAGATCGCAGTTTGGGTTCGGTCGTCGGTTTGGTCGCCGCGTTCAGGTTCGACCATTCGATTTGGTCATGTTCGGTTCGGGCATTTGGAAAAAGGCTCTCTGTGCGAGGAATGATGGCCCCAGACCCATGAGAGTGGGTCCTGAGGCTAAGGTAGCAGCCTCTAGGTATTGGCCACAGCCCTCCCTGCCTGTAACTTGGTCCCAGAACCCTGATGGCAGGTCCTGGGGCTGGAGTGGCTGTTTCTTTTTTTATATATATCTACCTCTACACTAAATCTATCTGCTATTAACTATTCTAAAACCTATTCGACTAAATGGAATATCCTAATAATTAACTACAAGGGCCTTGTCCTACAAACACCCTGTATCTCTATCTGTCTCTATAACTAAGCTAACTACTATGTCTATCTATCTATCTATCTATCTATCTATCTATCTATCTATCTATCTATATACAATATTACACAGGGGGAAACAAAGAACACAAAACTGAAATGAAAATCTAATAATAATCCTACTCTAAATAAATCAGTGGAAGGGAATCAGGGATGGCATAAGAGGAAGGGGGGGAAAGGATTCAATGGAGGAGGGAGAGAGGAAGGAAGATTGAACACAGGGAACACAGGGAGGAGTAAAAACAAAAAATAACACCTAAATCGATCTACTATAATCTAAATAAATGATAATATGGAGGTTAATGGGTTGGATGGGTGAAATAGGAGGAGGATGGCAATGGATTAGGAATAGGAAGGAACAAAAACTGTTGGGAGAGAGGGAGCCTTCTGAAACGCCTGCTGTTCAGGAACAGTGACTAGCTCAGAAGGTGTTGGGAAGGGGGGAGGCAATCCGTTTTGTTTTTTGCTGTGCCCGCCTCACCGCAAGCCCCATTGGCTCCATGCAGCCTAGTCTGTGGCCAATTGCAACCTGCGAAGCCAGTGGTCTGAGGCGAAAAGGGATGGTGATTGGGCAAGCTGGATGCTCCTCCAAGCCTCTACACTCCTGGTGCCTGGAAGTCTGCTCCTCAGCTGACTGCCCCTCCCTGTCACGTTTTGCCTTCCAGGGACACGTTTTTGCCACCCGAACGCGATCCGAACTGACTGAACTGCTCGGTCATTTCGACGTTCGGAATCTAGTTCGGTTCAGTCAGTTCATGTTTGGATTCGGGTTCGGGTTCAGTCGTCCGAACAGGCTGAGTTCGGGCCGAACTCCCGAACCGCGTTCGCCCATCCCTAATGGACAAGGGGGAAGAACATGGGATCAGTGGAGAGTGGCTGCCAATGTGCCCTCTCTTCCTGCCCCTCTCCCCATACACTTATTTGGGTCCTTGGGAACAATAATGACAGCAGTGGGTCCCTGGGAGCTGTCATCAAGCTACTACTGCTGCTTATTGCTCTCTGGGACCCACCACTGCTCCTGCTGTCATTGCTTGCTGCTTCCCAGATCTCTCTCTGCTGCCCAGGTAAGTGTCATGGAAAAGGGGTCTAAGTGGGGAGCAGTGGCGGCAGAAGTAGGAGCAATGGCAGAAGCATATCCTCCAGTATCTGACAGCAAAAAATAGGTACACGTCCTGTGTTAAGACACGGAACCACTCCACGAGTGAACATTGGGAGCCAGCACCCCAATATGCAAACAACCTCTTAAAGTTAGGGGGAATTAGCCCCATTGATTCAAAGGGTCCACACGTGTCCACTGGGATCAGTCTGAGGATGTGATGCACTGCCAGCTGGCTAGTCAGGCAGCCGTGGAGCGGTCATCTCAAAAGAGGGAGGCCACCTGTTTTTGACTGCTCCATTGTTTACCCAGGAGCCTCCCTTGTTTCATTCTTATTCCTTCCCACTAGACCGGTTTTGCATGGGGCGTTTTCTTTCTTTTTCCTTTTTCTCCCCTTCTGTTCCCCTGCACCCGTTGACCTGAGACTTGTGGGGTGCTGCCGGGGTGTGTGTCTCTATGATCTTGGGGGGGGGGGGGTTTGTTCCTAACACCTGCTGTCCCTAATTTGCATACATTTGGATAAGCTTATGAAAATTTGTAATAACTCATTGACTCATTTTGAGGCTGAGTTAAAAAAAAAGTATGTTTTTGTTGATGGGCTCTGTGTACACACATTTGTCTGTGCAGGACTAATTGTTCAAGTTAAAACTCAGACTATTAAAATGCCAAAATTCTCAAATGTGTGCACTGACTTTAGCTCTAAAATTCTAGTTTTAAAGTCACTCAGAGGATCATATAGGTGGAGGTAGTGAGTGCCCTTTTCAGCATGCTAAAGAATCATCTTTCACAAACACACATCCCTCCTACCTTTTTTAGTTTTCAGCTTGCTCTTAGGCATACAGATCCCTCCTGCCTGGGTGTTATCTTTGGGTGTTTTCAAAAGTGACAGCACCTACTGCCGCCACGGACTTGCTCAGGTGGTGGTGGGAGCTGTCATTCCTTGCTGGGATCTGGCCTGGCTGATGACTAAATGTAATGGCAGCTGGGCCAGGGAGGTGGCTGGGAGGTACACGGATGTGTGTCTGTCTGGCCCTGCCCCCGTACTGCATGCAGTGTCCCCGCCACTCTGGACTTTAGTAAGTAAAGTGGGTTTTCAGACATGAAAGCCTCCTTTACGCTGCGTCCAGTGGCTGGATCCCGACTGTGGTGGGGGCTAGCCTGGGCTGTGACTCTGGGATTTCTCTTAGTCACAGCCTGGGCTAGCCCCCATCATGGTCGGGATCCAGCCCAAGGAAGCATCTGGTGGGCACCTTTCGACGTGACAGTGACACCCGGTTTAAACCAAACTAAAGCGGGTTAAACCGTGCCATCATCACACCCTTTTGTTCTTTGATAGCAGTGCTTATCACAAGCTTGTTAAAGTGAAAAAGGTGTCCCACCCCTATTTCTCAGCAGTGAGTTACAGCTCTTCCTTCTCCTTGATTAATGAGGTGCTAATGTCCCATTGCCTGCTGAACCTGGTACTGTCACCGGGGGGGGGGGGGG
>QEPC01010852.1:1805023-1829731 GCA_003113815.1 Sphenodon punctatus
ATAATATGGAGGTAGATGGGTTGGGTGGGTGAAATAGGAGGAGGATTGCAATGGACTGAGGAGAACAAAACTGCTAGGAGAGGGAGCCTTCTGAAACGCCTGCTGTTCAGGAACAGTGACTGTCTATCTATCTATCTATCTATCTATCTATCGAGAGGATTAGATTAGAGATAGTAGATAGTTGTAGGAGTTAGCTGAGATAGAGATAGTGTTTAGAGATTTAGTGTTTGTAGGAGTAGGCCTTTGTACTTATTAGATAATCCATTTAGTTGATAGCATTTAGAATAGTTATAGCAGTTAGATTTAGTGTAGATAGATAGAGGTAACTTTTATTGTATAGCCAAAGGTTTTTTACAATGTAAAAAATAATAAAACAAGAATACATAATACACATACAGAAGACCACCTAAACAATACAGAGTCTATAGATTCCCAAAACACTGTTTGGAACTGGTCATAGCTCCATAGCAAGCTTTTCTATAATGGCAGAACATAACATACATGCCGTCAGAATCAGGCCTTAGGTCAATGCCACGCACCTCCCACAATTCTATAACTAACTTCCACAAGAACCCCAATCATCCGCTACATAGCCTGGCAACTCAGTTAATTCCTATATCTCAACCAGCTCCATACCAAGTAAGTTAAAGGAAACCCTGACGCTTTAGGATTGATTCTCTTATCACCAAAACAGCACTAGCAAAGGCAGCCACAGCTCTAGTTGTAGCGTTATCATTAGGGCTCAGCAACCTTTGCAACAGCCAGACATTAGCTTTAGATTCTAACTCCAAGAGAATTTCCCCCAAATATTTCAAACCTAAACCCATCAAAGTGGGGCATCTCAGTAAAATATGGGGCACAGTATCGATTTCTCCCATATCACACAATTGGCATACCCTCTGTTCTTTGGAAATACCCCTGTGTCTCCCGACTACCAAAGCTGAAGGAAATGAGTTAGTCCGTAATTTAGAGAAAGCCATACGTCTTGCTGAATTCGACCAAGCAAAAAGATAGTTAAAGGCTGTCGACTGTGGATTGTATATCTCAATCCCAGGGGCGACCACCTGGGAAACCACCAATGCCTGTTCAGTCTGCTGAAATTGATCTTGAAGTCTCTGATAAATTGACTTCTTAAAGGCCTTAACACCCACCATCCACAGGGTTGCTGGCGAAAATCCCAACCGCTGAATTAGTAATTTTACTTGTCCTTGCCATGAATCTAACAGGCCACTTTTCAGTGCCAGATTTAGAAGAAAATTTTCCTCACTGAATACTGTGACTATCTTAACCCAGTAATTTATCACTTGTTTTACCACCAAAACCTCTACAGGGACAGAAGCTGTCTCAAGTCGGGAGATTACCTGGGGGGAGCCACGAGGAATGCCCAAAACAGAGGCCAGAAACCCATTTTGGATACATTCCAATTTGCTCAAATAAGCCAGGCACCATATCGGAGCTGTATACAAAGCCTGGGCAAGAACCTTGACCTTAAACAGAGATAACGCTGGAGCAACCACTCGCCCCCCTTGACTGAAACAACCGCTGCGTACTTCCTGGTCTGGGCATAGATATATAGATATAATATTAGATAAAAAATTTAAATAAAAACAATTTAACAATTTTAAAAAACAATATAAAAACATTATTTTGGAGGGAGAAATGGACCAGGGAAGGAGAGGTCGGTCTGCTGCCCGTAGGGGAGGCAATGGGGCACGTGCCAGAGGTGGAAGGGGCCGTGCCAGGGGAATGGCAGCAGGCAGAAGCACTAGCCTGAGCACATCACCACGCCCCAAACTCAGCAGGCCTGCTTTAGGGAAACAGGCTTCAGTGGCTCAGCGGCGCCTCCTGGCAGTGTCCTACTTCACTGCCACGCAAGGCACTGGAAGGCCTGCAGGACTTGAGGCTGCATCTGTCTCTGTTGCTGCTGGTGCTGGAGCAGGTGCTGGTGCTGGTGCTGCTTCCGATGTTCCTCCAGGGCCACCAATGTCCCCCACTGTCGAGGCAATTCCCAGCAGTCCAGAGCTGATGGATCCCACCCCAGCTGCTAGAGGCAGGGCCCAATCCCCGGGCCATGTCAGTAGGGAGAGGAGTAGCAGCAGCACTAGCAGCTATAGAGGGGGGCACAGGGAGAGTGCCATCAGCATGGTGGGTATGGGCAGTCTAGCCTCAGGGTTCCAGCACTCCCCTTCACGGGACATCACCGTGACTGTGGACAGTGAGTCGGAGGCAGACACTAGTGCTGCAGAGGAGATGTCTGGAGCTGAGGCAATGGCTGAGCCTCCTCCCAAAGCTGTGTTGCCAGTGCCACCAAGTTCTCCCCCTCCCAGAAGCACTGGCAGCAGTGCATCACCCGAGACGGGCCAGAAGGCAGGAGGGGGGGAAAAAATCCTCTGTCTAGGAACATTTTAAGCTGGTGCGGGCAGATGATGCCAGAGAGGTGCAGAGCACTTTGTGCAATAAGTGGTGAAGCATGGGCAGGTGCTCACTAACCTTGGGACAAATGCAATGGCGAGGCACCTCAAGGCATGCCACAGTGCTCTGATGCTAAGCAGGAAGGCAGGGGAAGTGGATGCCAGCAGGTTCCCGACTGCAGCAGCGACCAGTCACCTGGCTCCTTCAGCCGGCAAGCGTCCCGTACTAACTGTTGCTTCCTCTAGCAGCAGGAGCCTCGCCAACAGCAGCGTCAGTCCACTATGGAGGAGCTGGGGTGGGGGCAGCTGCCAAGGCCATCGGGTGCTAGAGAGAGGCATAGCTTCATTCAGGAGAAAGCCAAGCACCTGTTGGCCGAGATGATTGCGCTGGATGGGCAGCCCTTCTCAACTGTAGAGGACAAGGGCTTCCAGCGGCTGATTGGATTCCGAGCCCCCCAGTTTAAGCTGCCTTCCCGCTCCACCCTGAGTCAGACTGGGATACCACAGCTGTACAGGGCTTCGAAGGAGCGGGTGAGGGAGCAGCTGGCAGGGGCTGGGGAGCCTACAGTCCACTTCACCACCGACCTGCGTTCCTCCAGGAACGACCAGCAAGCCTACCTGGCAGTGACTGCACACTGGTGGCAGGACCCAGAGGCAGCGCTTGGCAGTGGCAGGAGGGGTCCTGAAGCAGCATATAGGTGGGCCCTGTTTCAGGCACATGTAATGGACAGCTCCCACACCTCGAGGAAGCCCTGGCCACTATGGTGAGGGAGTGGGTCACGCCAGGTGCGGCCTTCACCAACAGGTGTGTGGTCATGGACAACGTGGCCAATATACTGAAGGCAATCTGTGACGGGGGCTTCACAAGCATCCCTTGCGCCGCACACACCCTCCATCTTGCGGCCAAGGATGCTCTGGGCTTGGGGGATAAGGGGATTGGGGCAGGCACCCGTAGCTCCCTGGTCGACTGGGGGAGGAAGCTAGCAGGATTCTTCAACCAGAGCATGAAAGGCAGCGAGCTCCTCCAAAAGAAGCAGGCCGAGCAAAGGTCCCCGGTGTACCAGCTGGTCCAAGATGTCTCCACCAGGTGGAATTCCACCTTCTTGATGCTTGAGCGGCTTCTTGAGCAGAAAGCCGCCCTGCATCAAGTGGAACTGGAGACAGACATTGAGGCACCTCCAGGGTACAACAGGGAAGAATGGGCGATTCTCGCTCACACGGTCTTTGTCCTGAGACCGTTCCTGGCCGTGACGGAGACCATGAGCAGCTCCACCGCCACCCTCATCCAAGTGACCCCACTGGTCCATAGACTCAAGAGGAGCCTGGACGAGATTCTCAGGGGGCGGGATTGTGGCCCTGCAGGCAGGAAAATGTCCAATGAGGTGCTTGACCTGGCGTGGAAGCTGAAGGCGGGGCTGAGTGAGCGCTTTGATGAGCTCCTGCACCAGGAGGAATATGTCCTGGCAACCATGCTGGACCCCAGGATCAAGGGCAGAATGGCACACGAGACAGCGGTCTATGGGTGCGCTATGGGTGCGCTGGTGCAGAAGGTCCGGCTGGCAGAGCGGACTATGCAGCAGGACGCCCCTGTGGATGGTGGGAGTGGGAGCAGTGATCCCTTCCAGCCATCTGGGTCTATCCGTGCCCCTAGCGGTAGCAGCAGCACCAGCAGCAGGATGAGCAGCAGCAGCAGGACCCCTATTGCCAGCAGCTCCTCCTGTGTGCAGGCCACTCTAGGGAGCGTGGGGCCCAGCACAAAAGGGCAAGCAGTGTGACTGAGGGCAGTGGGGCAGGTGGTGCCCACCCAGAGCTACCAGAGGGAGTATGATGGCACCTCAGCAGCAGTGGAGACCTACCTGGAGGAGGAGCCATGCATTGATCCCAGCAGCGATCCCTTGGCCTACTGGGCCGGCAAGGCCAACGTGTGGCTGGCCTTGTTGAAAGTGACCAAGGGTATCCTGTCCTGCCTACCAACCAGTGTCCCCAGCGAGCGGATGTTCCCTGTGGCGGGGGACATTTGCTCCCCGCACCGCCTGAGACTGGGGGCCAAGTTGGTGAAGCAGTTGTTGTTCCTAAAGGTGAATCTTCCGCTGCTCGGATTTCCTAAGCTGCCCCTGGACAAGGAGTGATGGTGCAGTGGCACACGCCATCCCATGCCAGGGGCAGTCTTGGGACGGGGCTCCTCCTCCTCAATCTGGACTAGAGCTACTGCTCCTGTGCTGCTGAGGTGCTGTCCCTCCCTCCCAATGCCTGGTACCCGTCCTGCCTCTCTCTCCCTCTCTCTCTCTCTCTCTTACTAGATGGCCTTGGCCATCTTATCTGACTGATCTCATGACGCAGGGTGGCATTGGGAAACAAACTGTAAGCCTGCCAGCTGGCCTATGGCTACACGATCTTGGACCGCCTATATGACGCTGACTGACTCTCGCTCTCTCGCACTACACAGTCTTTGCTAGCCTATCTGAGTGCCCTACTGCCAATAGCATAGCATAGCATATTTATTTATATTCCACACTCTCTCGAAGATCGACTCGAGGCGGCTCACAGAATAACAAAAAGATACATTTTCTGGGTTTGTTATCCCACGCAGGGGAACCCAGCAGACAACAGAATTAACAATATATCACAGAGTAATATCTCATAACAAATCCCCACCCACATCCCTGACTGATATTCTCATTCGACCAACTCCTACAAAACCAGGCAATTGGTCCCATCAACTAATCCTTCCATCCCCTGCTGCCACCAGGGAAAGTTCACCCAACTCCACCCCTCTCTCACTGGGGGGGAGTCAGCTGTACCATCTTCTTCATCTGTAAATAACATAACCCCCCAAACAATACAAAAATGTCCCAACTTGCCTGCCCTACTGCCTCTCATGCCACTCTCCGTGTCTCCCCGCCCAGCTTGCCGCCAACCTCAAAGCATGCCTCAGTCCACCTTACTGCCTCCCATACCAAGGTGCCTGTCTGCCCACCCAGGTTGCCTAGCTCAAAGTCTGCCCAAGCCTGCCTGCTCTACTGCCTCTCATGCCACACTGCCTGCCTGCTTGCCCACCCAGGTTGCAAACCTCAAACCCTGCCTCAGTCTGTCTGACTGCCGCTCATGACACGCCGCCTGACTGCCTGCCCCGGCAACCAATGTCTGCTGGTGCCAGTGGCCCCCATGCCTGTATGCTGTCTGTGCCAAGGGTTCTGTACCCTGGCAACCAATGTCTGCTGGTGCCAATGGCCCCCCAGGCCTATATGCTGCCTGTGCCAAGGGTTCTGTACCCTGGCAACCAATGTCAGGTGATGCTAGTGCCAATGGCCTCCAGACCTATATGCTGTCTGTGCCAAGGTTTCTTTACCCTGGCAACCAATGTCTGCTGGTGCCAGTGTCCTCCAGGCCTATATGCTGTCTGTGCCATGGCATCAAGAAACAGCCATTCCAGTCCCAGGACCCGCCATCAGAGTTCTGGGGCCTACGTTACTGGCAGGGAGGGCTGTGCCCAATATCTAGAAGCTGCCACTCTAGCCCCAGCCCAGGCCCCACCCTCAGGGTTCTTGTGCCCTGTCATTCCGCTCACGGGGCACTGTCATTCCAACTTTTCTTTATGCAACCTGCTGTTCATGGCAAGAGAGAGAGAGAGAAATAAGCCTGTCCCCCGGGACTTGGGGGAAAGGTAAAAGGCAGCACGGTGCAACACAGGGCTGAGGGGTGGCCATCCTATGCTCCTCTATCTCATAGCCGTGGGCCATGGCAAACTCCACGGCCCCTTTCACGTCACGATGCCACCTGGAGACCGCCTGGTGGTAGAGTTCCAGCCTCTCCATTTCAGCGGAGACTTACTGGGAGTACGCCTCCACCTGTTTCTTCTCCACCTCGAGAGCCTGGAACTTTTCCACCAGGCGGTTCTCCAGGCAGCAGACACCCAATGTCATCTGGCGGGCAAGCCTCTCCACTTCGACCTGAAAGTCTTTGGCTGCAGCAGACTCCTGGGGCCCAGGGGACTCCACATCGGGGCTGGAGGAGGGGGAAGGGCTTACATGCTGTCGCTTCCGGGTTGCCTTCCCTCCCTTCTTCTGGTGCTGTTGCTCTGGCTCCATGGCCATGCCAGAGTCCTCCTGCTGCCTCACTGTCTTGCCATGGAGTTTCTCAATATGGGAGATTAGCACCGATGTGGTCCCCTCTCTCTGCCTCAGGAATCTTTTTTTGCAGATCTAAAGAGCATAAAAAGATAGGAACATAAGACGTGCCGTACTGTGTCAGAATAATGGTCTGTTTCAAGCCCTACCTGCATTCTGTCTCCACAAGTGGGTGGGTGGCCAATCTGTCTCTGCAGGGGACTTCTGTTCTTAACAGGTCATAGAGAGCAATGCATATTGCATATGCATACCCTGTTGTTCCAGCCTTTGTGCCTTACCTTGCAGACAGCAAACCCGTCTCCTTATCATAAAAGCTCCAGACATAGGACCTTGTCCGCCGACTGTCTGGGGTGGCACTGGCGACCTCTGCTTAGGTTTTCTGTGCAGCGTGGCACCAGCACCAGCATCCAGTTCCTCTCTGAAACAGGAACACACAAACAACACCTAAGTAATATCATGCATTTATGATGATGCCTCTAGTACTCCCTCCTTGGGGTGCTCGGGATGGCAAATGGAAAGACCCTGACTGGCACGTGCAAATCCTGCCCTCCTTGGGGTGCTTGGGATGGCAATGGAGAGACCCTGACTGGCACGTGCAAATCCTGCCCTCCTTGGGGTGCTGCTAGGGAGGGATGGCAAATGGAGAGACCCTGGATGACACATGCAAATCCTGGCATGTGCAAATCCTGCCCTCCTTGGGGTCCTTGGGATGGCAGTGGAGAGACCCTGGCTGACGTGCAAACCCTGCCCTTATTTGGGGGTGCGTAGGGATGGCAACTGGAGAGTGGAGCCCCTTGCTAGCCTGGCACATGTTTGGGTGGGGGTGGTGCTCGTGCCTGGATGCTGGAAGAGCCCCCCACACTACAGTACCCTCTCTCTCTGTGGCAGACATCTGCTGCTACCTGCTGATGCCCACTGTTTGTGTCTGACTGATGCCCACCACCCACCCACATGCCAGTGAGCTCGCTCTAACGGATAGAGCCTAAGAGCCTTTCTTGTCTTCAAAGTAAAAAAAAAAGTTTACAAACCTGGCAGCACCTCCTGTGCCCGCCGCTTGCTCCTCATCCGAGGAACCAGCCACCACCACTGACGGTCCAGGGGCTGGGCCAGTGACTGCTTTCTCCTCCTCCTCCTCCACCAACACCGGCTCCGGGAGCACCAAGTCGGCCCCCAGCCGGGGAATCAAGACAACATTCTTCTTCATTTATTTATTTTTTTTCCAAAAAAGCTCACACACAGACAACAACAGTCACCCACCAACACTCACCAACCAAAACAACACAGCCAAACCAAACACAAACAGCCAAAACACACAAAACTGAACAGCCAGCCGCAAACACACACGCTCTCGCCACATAGCTCCGCACGCACTCGAATTTCCGGTTTCTGGCGCGATCACGGGATCTCACGATACCTTTTACCAAGCGCCCAAACTGAACTGAACATGACCAAACCGAACGGCCAAACCCAAACTCGGCGAACGAACTGAATGCCCAAATCCAAACCGTGATCTGTTCGCACATCCCTAGTGTGCACCAGGGACCCATGTCGTTTTTCATTTTCATTTTTCATTTTTGTTCTTTAAATCTTTCATTTTTATAAATACCAAATTTCCTTTTCATTTTGCTTTCGTTTTTGATTTCCATTGATTTAAATTCAGTTGTAACTTTTGTTTTTTCATTTTATTTAGATGAAACATGGAGAGATTGTGCCTCCAATGGAAGGCATTATGAGTACCAAATTTCAGAATGATTGGATAAAGGAATCCGATCTTATAAGCAATTGAATTATGTTATTTTGCAAAAAATCTGCATATACATTCCTGGCTGTAACCTCTTCGTCTCCCATCTAATGTGCATGAAACATGGCAAGCTTATACCACTCCACAGGTTTACTAGCTATGCCAACTTTCAGAAGGATTGGATAAAGGGTCTTATTGGTATAAGCAATTAACTTATAAATGTGTGTCTGTAGCATCTTTGTAGTCTAACTACTGTCAATGAAATTTGGCCATGCTGTATATCACACCTTCAGGATCATCTCTGCCAAATATCAGAAAGATGTGATAAAGGGTCCCAATTATATAAGCCTGCACAGCATATGCAGAGAATGAGCCTATGCCAGGGAGTCTCTTACATGTCACTGTGGTATAAGATCGGTTTGTGATGCCAATTGGCCAACAGAAATGTCAACCAAATATTCTCATTCTGTGCTGTGACCACCCCAACTTCTCTCCCCCATTTGTTACTGGGAAGTTGGAAGCTTCTGTTTAGGAAAGAGCCAATAGAGATTCTCTTATGTTCTCTGTCACAGTTAGGGATGGGTGAACGCGGTTCGGATGTTCGGAGTTTGGACCGAACTCGGTCTGTTCGGCCGTCCAAACCGAACGTCCAAACCGAACTCTCGAATGGCCGAACAGTTCGGTTGTGTTCAGATGAGTTCGGGGGCAGGAAACCGTCTTTTCAGAGGGAAAAAAAGTTTCTGTTTTGGTTAAGTTTCTGTTTCTGTTTCGTTACTGTTTCAGTTTCGATAGTGCTGTTTTTGACTGTTCAGCCAAGTTCAGCCAACCCGAACTCGGCTGAACTGAACCATCGAACCCGAACTCGGGTTTCAAACTGAACGACCGAACATCTGAACCGCATTCTGTTTGCCCATTCCTAGTCACAGTGCTGCATGATGTAATTGTGATGATAATTGGCCAGTCTGGATGTGTAAACCATGTCTCCTGATTTCTGGGATGCTATCCGCAGAGTCCCAGTTATGTCCCTTCTATACCTGCCTCAGGGCTGTCCCCTATACCCGCCTTGAAGCCACCACCGATTGGTCCTGTAAGACTGGAAGCATTCAGTAATTGGCCAGTGAATGTTTCTTTAAGTCTGTTGGGTTGCTCCACATCCTTCCTCTTACAGCCTCCCTCACCCTACCGTGTGCCTGCCTCTGGCACTGCATGTATGCTATTTATCTGAATAATGGTCTTCAAAGGGACAACTTCAATTGCTTATAAAATTGGGTCCCTTTATCAAATTGCCCTGTAGTTTAGCAGAGATGACAGGAATGATGTGTGATACATTCCTGCCAAATGTCTTGTAAACAGGATGGGATATAAAAATGTTACATCCATAAATGCATTTTCAAGTTAATGTCTTATAACATTAGGACTCTTTAGCCAATCTTTCTGATATTTATCAGCATTGGTAATATTGGGAAAGTCCTTAATATTCCCAGGATTCATGAAAATTGGCTGGAAGACAAAAAGTTGTAGCCAGCAATGTTTGTGGAGCTTTTCTTAAAATCACAACATTCAATTGCTTATAAAATCAGTTTCCTTTATCCATGTTTTTCAAAATTTGGTACACATAGTGCCCTTTGTTGGGGGTACAATATATTCAAGCTTCATCAGAATTGAATAAAAACAAAAAAGATTATAGCCAGAAATATATTTTTCATTATTTTCCAATTGTTTCAAAAACAAAAATTCATTTTCATTTTTGTTTTTGTTGTTATTATTTGTCACTTTCGTTACAATAACAAAAAAGTAAATGAAAATTTTCATTTTCATTATCATAATAACAAAAATGAATTGCACAACCCTTGTCGACCAAGGCCCCAATCGCAGTCTCAGTGCCATAACCCAGGCGAAAGCCAGACTGCGAGGGATCTAGAAAACTGATGTGGTCCAGATGCTCCTGAAGCTGCCGAGCCACCACCTGTTCAATAACATTATTTAATTTAATTTAATTTATTTATTTATTAGCATTAGCATTTATATAGTGCCAGCGATGTACCTGGCACTTTACAAAAAATAAGATAAACACAGTCCCTGCCCGAGAGCTTACAATCTAACGTTCCCTAAAAAGGGAAGATTAGAGACCAGCTGATAGGTGGCAAGGGAATCAATGTTAAGAGATGGTTCTTTGAGCAGGGGCCAGACCACCACCTCTTTGAGGCGGTTCGGCACCCTGCCTTCCTGAAAAGGAGGCATTGATCACCCCAGCCACCAATGGCCCTAATGTCTCCTGGCTGACCTTGACCAGCCATGATAGGCACAGGTCCAATTCATAAGCTGTAGCCCAAATAGCCCCAAGTATGTCCCCTGCGTTGGCAGCCAAAACTGACGGAAAATTATTCCACAAAACTGGACAAGCTGGAGCATCCATAACATCAAGTTCCCCTTCCCCATCAACCACAACATCGAGGTCCTGGTGAATGCGAGCGATTTTTCTCTGCAAAATAGTCAACAAATTTGTCACAGCAAGCACTGGATGACTCCAGTTCCAGGTGGAGAGAGGCATAAAATGTCTCCTTCTTTAAAACTGACTTGAAGCCTTGAGCTGCCAGTTTTTTTTCCTAGCACCTAATCTACAGGAGCAAATGCCGGTTTTACTTTTGAATGTTTTCACCCAGACCTTTGAATTTTTCTTTCTGTTGCATGCTGCAACCATTGTGTAGTTTTTTTGTTCTACATACACTGTGATTTTTTTCATTCATTAATTCCATTCATCATGTAAGTGTGACATTTTCATGCCAGCCCCACCCCCTGCCAGCCCCACCCACCACCACACCAACCTAAAATTCGACCAGGCGTCACCGATACTGGCTAGGGCTGCTTTTAGATGATTGGTATGTACTCGCGCCAAAAATCACATGCCCTTTAAAAGTGCTAAGGGCAGTGTTTAGACATGCATCATCGGCAGCCATGCATTTTTTTACAGTCTTGAATTAAATACCTCGATATCGAGGTATTTAATTTGCGGCCCTAAAGGCATGCATGACTGACCAGCGATGATATGCGTCCAAGTGTGTCCAAACATTGCTGCAGCACTTTTAAAGGGTGTGTGATTTTTTGGCACGAGCATGCGCTAATCATCTAAAGGCAGCCTAAGTGACATAAAAATAACAGAAAGTGCCATATATTTATGGAAAATCCTGTAACTTGACACAAACACTAGACATTGATGGAGACTGATGGAAAATAATGAAAATTGGCAAGTGCCGATTTCAACAATAGTGGAAGCGCAGACTCAATGAATAGTGAAGAAATACTGACAAATGGTCGCAAGCACTCCCGAAAGGTAGGTATTTCCAGTTGGTATGGGAACACTTGATTTTGCTTTAGCACTAGTCACCATTAGTAAGACATTCAGCGTTGGTGAACGCAAAACAAAATGCTGGGAAAATTTATTTCTGTCATGTTGATATGACTGTCAACGTGTTTTCACAAAACATGAAAGGGTCTTAGAGCCTACAAGTGGAGAATACCTTCTTCATTTCAGGCTTGCCAAGCACTTTGTGATTTAGTCTCAGGACTGGGCCCACCTGTTCTGATAGGAATGAATGGAATGTTTCCCATGGTTTCAATATAAGAAAAAACCCAATCAGTTTTACTTGAAACTATGCTAAAATGACTCATTCTTAGATGAAGTTTGGACTAAGGTTTCAATTTATGTTTGTCGACGCACCCCAAATAAAGACGAGGACACGTATAATGGGATTAAATGGCCACACGCTTTATTAATTTGTCAAAGGGGGAAAGGGGCACCCCTCCCGCTTCCCCCTTCGACCTGGGGTCCTATTCTATAACTAACCTTACTATTTAAAACCCCCCTTCCAGGAGGTCCCCTCTCATCCCCTTTTAGTCCCATCTCACTGGATGTACCTCTTCTCCATCTCTCAGTTAAATCGAGAGGGGAACCTCCTGCTCCTTATCTTTACTATTAACTGTTAACTTACACCCTGCCTCAGTCCTTGGGTTTCCACAGGCCAGGAGGGTTGTTCATACCTACCCCATCTCTGGGGGTTTCTCGCAAAGGTTGAGAACACCGTTACCCGCCGGTTGGCAGATGCTCCTCCCAGCGGGTGCGGCCGTCTGTCTCTCCCTTTGGGTTGGCCATACAGTGGGCTGCGAGGTTGCAACTATGCCATGGATCTTCCCATCTCTTAAGGAGATGCTGCTACCCATGCTATGCTAACTGTTATAACTTCCAACCTTGGACTTAACTCTGCCCACCACCACCAAAACCATCAGCTTCGCTTGGCTGGTTTACCGCCATACCAACACCACCAATCATCTGCCGTAACTGTTGCTTCAGGACCCCGAGGTACAAATCGCACCCCATATTCGATAGGTGGACCCAGTCACCTCTGAAGAGTTCATCCCTGTCATGCCTATTACCCTCGTGTTTGATAACCCAACCTCCCTTCAGCTGCAGCCAGTTCCCAATTTTGGCGTTGACTCTCTGTCTGGCCCGGTCAACCCGACCTGGGTGCTCCACCGTGGCCCATACTCTCCTTGGGAGCATCTCAGACCACACTATGATGCATGCGGGAAACCTTTCCTGCACTATCCTCAAATCCCACTTTACCCTTTTTGTCAGGCCCAGCCCCGTTGCTTTGGGCAGGTTGTTTTCTCCGAGGTGGATCACCAGCACCTCTGGAGCAGGGTAGGTTTCGCGAGCCACTGTTAACGTTGGAAGGAATTGCTCCCATAGCATCCCCCTCCTGCCGACCCAAAATATACTCACTCACTCACTTAGGCCCAGCTGGGTACCCCACCAGCTGCGTGCGGCCTTCTTCCCTGTCCAGTGGACGATGCTGTGGCCGATGATCCACACAACATACCACTCGTTTCTCACTGGTGCATCTGCAAAAGGTATAAGGGTTAAGGAATCGTCTCGCACTCGCTGGTCCACCTCTACTGACTCTTGGTCTAGTTTCCCTGATATATTTATTGTTTTATCGTGTGCCTAGCCCTGTTTTAATATTATTATGATTGTTTTAAAATTTTATATGATTGTATTTTTAGGTTTTAAAATTGTTAGCTGCTCCGAGCTGTTTTCAGGAGGGGCAGGATATAAATCGATGAAATAAATAAATAAATAAGTGGTAGGCACTCGAGCGCCATCTCCCTATCTCCTGTATCCGCTCGCCTGACAACTCCATATCAGCTGCGACCGATGTCGCCCCTATCCTAAATGAATGTGCACTGTAGCTACTCTGCTCGAGTCCCGTTATTCTCACGCATCTGCTTAGAATCACCCCAAACTGGTAACGTGTCAGCGGGGATCCATTTCTATGTATAAAAAGGGGGCCCCCGGCCAACGGGCGGGATGCCAAATAATTCCCCATTGCCCCGACGGGTCAAATTCGAGGATCCCCAGTGAAGCAAAGTCTAACCCAATGCCCCTTACCCCTCTGGTCGGTCTTAGACCTTCTCAGATGTAGGATGAGGGTATCTCCCTGCCATGACACATCCCTTAACTGCAGTGCCCGACCTGACCTGTCGTTCTGGGAATCGACTACCATCTCGCCAATCCTGAAGGCTCCAAACAATGCAGTGCGGAAGGCAGTGGCAAAGAGCACATTCTCGCTACTAGAAAAACAAACCTTTCCAAGCACCTCGGTTAGCGCTGAGTATCGGAGGTGTGATTGGAGCCCTAACATTCTGCCTTTGGGGGGCTTGGCAGGCCCAGCTCTCCCTTAGATGGTTCATGAAAAAGCCGTTATCCGGGGAGGGGTGCCCAGCCAGGTGACTCGTAAAGGTGATGGCCGATGTCTTCCCCACGATCATGCTAGGGGCCAATCCCTCCGCCCGGAGCTGCATGGCGTATTGCAATATACACCCCTCTGCAATGGGGAAACCTATGTCCCACTCTTTTTGACACCTGAATTCCTGAAATTCGCTGAACGCCTTCTCATATGCCCGCCTGGCTCTAAGCGTGAGGGATCCCTGCACTGCCTGGTATAGTTCTAGAATCCAAGGCTCCACATGTCCCTCGGGAATGGGTCGGGGTCCTCGTTGGCCTCGGGGGCCAGCTGGCGAAAGCGGTCTGCCTGAAATCGAGAAAGGGCATTGGCGATGCCGTTGGCAATCCCTGGCATGTGCTTGGCAATGAATAAAATGTTTGTCCTCAAACATTTGAGTACAAAAGCCCGCACCAGCCTCATGACCCTTTCCGATCTGGAAGACAGCTTATTGATAACATGGACGACCACCATGTTTTCACACCAGAACAAGAGCCTCCTGTTGGCAAAAATCAGCTTCCCACAACTCTACCGCCACCACTATGGGAAAGAATTCCAGGAATGTCAGATCCCTGATTATCCCTTGCTCCACCCACACAGCCGGCCAGGGGGCCGCACACCACTTTCCCCTAAAATAAACTCCAAAGCCATGTCCCCCCACAGCATCCGAGTGTATCTGGAGCACCGCTTCCAGCAGGAATCGCTGCCACCAGAAACTGACACCATTGTAGCCCACGAGGAAAGTTCCCCAAGTCGCCAAATCTTCCCACATCTCCGCCGTCACCCTGATGTGGTGATGCGGGGGACGGTCACTCCCCACCCGTGCATACAAACAGGACACGAATGCTCTACCTGGGATGATAACCCAGCAGGCGAAATTTAGGCTTCCGAGGAGTGATTGCAATTCCCGGACTGTCACCTTTTTTGCGCCCCCCACCACTGATACCGCCTCCCTCAGTGCTCTTAATCTCCACTCTGGGAGGTGTGACTGGGATAGCTCAGTGTCGAGCTCAATGCCCAGGTAGGTCCATTTAGTCGTTGGGCCCTCATTCTTTTCGTGCGCGAGCAGCACCCCTACCTCTGCTGCCACCTCGTGAAAAGCAAGCATTTCCTGCTCACATTCAGTGGTTCCCGCCCTTCCCGTGAAGAGGAAATCGTCGACATAGTGTGTGATCTGTCCGCTGTCCACGCAGCAGCGCGTAATCCACTCCAACACTGTACTGAACTTCTTGAAGGCCGCGCATGAGATTGAACATCCCATGGGCATTGCCTTGTCAAAGTAAAAACGGCCCCCAAACTACATGCCCAACAGCTCAAAGTCATTGGGGTGTACATGGAGGAGGCAGAACGCCAATTTGATATCACACTTCGCGATGAGGGTTAACGTCCCACAGGCATGCACCATTTCGACCACCGAGTCAAATGATGCGTACCACACCGAGCAAAGTTCCAAGGGAATTGCATCATTCACTGACTCACCCTTGGGATAGGACAAGTGGTGAATCATTCAAAATTCCCCCTGGGCCTTCTTTGGCACTATACCCAAGGGTGATATCCTCAGAGTTGGTATGGGCAGAGATTAAAAGGGGCCTTGAATTCTACGTTCTTTAACTTCTTTGTCAATTTTCTGCTGCACTAGCTCCTCCCTCCCTACCACAGATTTCAGATTTCTTGCCCCCAAGTGATACCAGGGGCCCACCATCGGGATCCTGAAACCCCATTGGAATCCCTCAACTACGTACTCGGCAGTTGCTCTATCTGGGTAATCCAGTATGGCGGCTGCCAATGCCTCATGCTGAACCGGGGTTGGGGCTCTTACCCAACGTTGTCATGGCCCCACCTTGTCCCACTGTACCCTGTCTCATGTTTGCCCTCCCCCTGCTCCTGGCCCCGTACTTCCGGAAATGGGAGCATGCGGAGGCAGAATGGTCCCCGCTGCACTGGGTGCATGCGTGTTTAAACCTGCACTGAGTACGAAAACATTGCCCTCCATCGTTATAATCCCAGCACGTTGGTCCCGCCGGGGACTGTCGTGCCCGGACTGTCTGTGCCCCCTCCCCCACCTGTGTGTTACCTACCCTGGTGAGGACATGTCCACTATCCGATTGGGGGGCATATTTAGTGCAGTTAATGCACTCCAACCAAATGTTGGGAGCGTGCACATTCCACCTCAGTCAGGGGTTGTTGGCTGCCCTACGCCTAAAAAACTTATCATAGCGCAGCCATGCTCCAGGTCCCCCACATGTCAAACGCCCTCCGAACTATGTCAGAGTACTTGAACATTTCCAGACCCCGGTCTGGAAATTTAGTTAATGTGACCCCCATATAAATTGTGTAGGCTGCGGTCCAGTTGGACCATGACCTCTCCACCTTTGGCCTTTTGAACCTTTCTTTTTCCTTTTTTTCCTTTTATCATTAGGGTCAAGGATCGGGTCGCTGAAAAGGAGGACAAATATGTCTATATATTCGCCGCTCCTAATTTTTTCCTTAGTAGAATGGAGCAGATGCTCCCCCAGGAGGACTAGTGACCCCCCCTGTGGCGGGGCCCCCATCCTGGATTGCCCTTGAGGGTCACCTCTGCACCATCCCTGCTCCCTAGCACGCTCTCCAGTTCATCAATTCATGACTGGTAGCCAGCCAACTGCTCCTGCATCGCCCACAGGACCTCAGCCTGGGGAGGTCCTTCTCCCCCTTGGACCTTCTTTTTCCCTCTCTTTGGGGCAGGCCCCTCCCCTCTTTGCAGGGGGGTGTGTCCTCTTGTGCATTCCCTTCCTGGGAGGCATGCTGCCTTCACGCCCCACTTAAGGCCCTGCCCAAATCGGTGGAAAGGGGAATGGGGGATCCTCCACTGCGTGGCCTCTGTGGGCCCCGGGGATCAGGCTTGGTTGGGCCCTCGCTTCCCCCCAACACTTGCTGCTAATTGCAGGGGGGCAGGGACAGACCACCCACCCCTAGCCCCGCTTCACTCCCAGCCTTGTTGTGCCTCTACCTGGGCCCTAGTGGGCCTGCCATACCCCTTCTGAACTGAGGGGGGGTAGGAGGGGGGTATCACCCCTCACGCTGCCGCAACCTGCTGCCATGCCTGGCTGCTCGCCTGGTTTGCTTCCTCCCCCTCCCCCGGCTCCAGGCCCTGGCTAGGCCCCGCTACCGTGGGGTGCCTGCCTGGCCTAAACATGAGGTGCGCGGCCTGTTCAGGTCATGCAGCTCATGCCGTGCACATCCGTTTCCCCTGCTCTGGCTGCACAGAATGCTGTACCAGAGTGGGGGATTGAAAATGGCTCCTGGGATCTCGCGATCCTCGCGAAAGTCCCAGGCATGTCTCTTCCCCCGTTGCATAGCAACATGGAGGCCCCTCCCCTTGCTGTCACAGCCTTGTGGCTGCCATCCCTCCCACATCCCCATCTTCCCCCATTCCGGGGAGAGGTGGCGGGGGGATTGTTTCAAACGTGAAAACTAGTTAGTATTCAGGTCTCATTAAAAATATTTTAGTATTAGTATAAATTTGTTAATCTATTGTTCATAATGCTTTATAATGTAGGTATTTCTCCTTCAGCTTATTTTTCTATTGTAACTCTATTGTAGAAAAGCAGTTGTATTGCCCTTTTGCAAAGTCTTGGTATCATTTGCAGAGAACTATCATGTGTAACTTTTTAACATTTACAATAGACACTTGAAACAAGATTCTGTGATGAGAAAAATGCATCTTGAGATAACTGAATAAAGAATGAAGTCTCTATGTCTTATAGATTATATTTCTCTAATCTTCAAATAGACCAAAATTAAAGCAAAAGTAATTAATCAGACAAGAACAGGTAAAGTGCAAAATTAATTTCACGTGTTAATGTTGTATTTATAGCTTCACATCAGAAACATTATAGCAGTCCATACAGGCAAATGAGTAATAATGCTAACTATCCTGAAACATTGGATGTCTTTTAGATGGACACCAGCTCCACTTTTGCTCCACCCCACCCCTGGGTGGGGTGGTACATCCATGTAAAGGCAGGCCACCATGGGGTGATGCAAAGCAGGAGCATAGCAGGAGGCCAGATACGCTTGTGGTGCTCCGGAACATTCCAGAGCACCACAAGTGGGTCAGTCTGCTCAAACCTGGAGCACTGGCTGAGGTCAAAGCAACTGTCCATCTACTTCCAGACGAGCTGCTGCAGCTCTGCTTCAGGTCAGGGCTTGCCCCAGCATTAGTCATAGAGCTATGGGCGGCATCTTAGAGTGGCTGGCAATCTGTCCACACACCTCTATGATGCGGGGAAGGGGGCACCATGCAGACTGAGGCCTCTTTCAGCATGCCAAACCCTGGAATCCGGCTGTAAAATCAATGGGTACATGGCATGACACAGTCCACATCACAGCGGTACTCACAGGTCAGGTTGTACGTGGGTTGTGTGCATAATGCAGGCAGTCAGGCAGGTGCGCTGGTAGAGATTTCCTCGCTTCCCTTTCCCCCGCTCAGAAAAGCCGATTAAGAAGAACCTGGCTCAGCTGAGTAGTGGAGGAGGAGTTGCTTGGCAGGGCATGTGGGTGAAAGCAGGAGCTGGGATCGGTATCCTGTAAAGTACAGGAAAATGCACTTCTGGGATGTCAGGTAGCCTGTCTGGTTGCGTTTGACCACCAGTTGGTGCTTGAATGTGGCTGTGTTGAGTTGGGCACCCTGAAGTTGACAGGGCATGCATTTTTGTCGGTGCTAAGTTTCACCTCTAACCTTCAGCCACCCTGCTTCCTAAACAGTTACCCCAAGATTGTCAACATCTATCTGTAATTCAACATCCTCAAAACACTTCAGCAAATCCACACTCCCTCAACAGCCCCATGTACCATATGTTGTCCACACATTCCAGAAACCCTCCAGCACTTACCCCACACTGCTATCCTAGCATCCTTTCATTCCCCCTCCCACAGCTACCAAATTATGCCCTGTTATTTATTGTGGTTGCTACATGGAACAGAATGTGTTATCCACACGCTAAATGTTATGCCCATACCATAGTATGAATTGCAAATTAGCTCAACATTTGTATGAAATATTATTCATGGTGCTGACTGTAACTTGGCAGCTCTGCCCAAAGGTGAGAGTGGAGGGGAAAACATAAGGGGTGTCTTTAAACATAACGACAACGGGTGTCTGAATGTGTGTTTTGACCTTGATATGAACACCAGTTTGTCCCTGTAGTCACCATGTGGCACTGAGACACACAGTCCCTCTTGGGGCAAACAAATGGGTGATTTGTTTGCCACCCAATCTCAGCACAAAAGCACTGCCACCACGTTCCCCATCTTGTACCTGCGAACACACTACGCGATATCATTAGACACAACGGTGTCCAGATATTCAGCCAGAAGTGCAGTGGGTCGTGTGCCCAGGGCCTGCTAGATGTTCCCCCTGCTGTGGGGCAGAGTGAGAAGCTGGCTGCTCCACGACGTGTCTTTGGAAAAATTCTGAGGATGCATTGTGGAGCAGCCTTATCTCACATAGGGTAAGACTGCCCAGGGCAACCCATGTGTCCCTTCTGACTGCCACACACCAAGCTCAGCAGGAGGACTGTAAATGATGGGCACTGGTGCCCATTGCTCATGGCCATATCACAGCAGGGGTCAGTCCTTAGGTCTCGCTGGAGGAGAGAAGCAGGGTAGGTCTTGACATGCTCATGTGGTCAGCGCCGCAGGCCTCCCCTACTGTGGAAGAGGCTCCAACAGGGAACGGCCTGCCTGGCTTCCCCACAAGCATCTGGACAGCTCCCCCCACTTGTCCCACTGTGTGGCCACAGCAAATAAAGCAAAAATAAACTCACTGCCAAGTCAAAAATATTTGTAAGCAAATACTTATTCACTAGAACACTAATACTACTAGATAATTTAATTTCAGCATATGCATTCATTATACTCGGATCCCTTTTTTCAAATTTCAGCTTAATTAGATCAGTTTACTCAAAATCAAAAAGCTACAAAATTCAGTTGAGCCACATTAATAACATGGTAATATGTAAACATGGTAATTCTCCAGATTTTTGTTTCAGTCAAGAAAAGATGGGAAGGGACACAAAACTGCTTTTTATATTCAGAGTATTCATTAGAAAACCCTGCAAAGTTACATTGATATGATTAATAAGTGCAGGCTTATTACTTCAGTGTTCTAATAAAAAGAGCAGTAGAAAACGAAATCAAAACCATTGGTTGTATCAGTCAAATTCAAATTAAACAAAACCAGTTTATTCAAGAAAGCAGCCTACAGAATTATCTCCTTATAAATATAAGCCTTAAAAACTAGTTACTATACATTTGTTCTTATATTCTGCAAAGACTTGCTTTTTTAATACCTAAATTTTAGTCCAAGTTGGACCATGCAGTGTTCCTTCGTTGCATGAGGCTTAATTTTTTAAGCTGACAAAAATAAACCAACCATATCTGTTATGTGAAAGCAGTGTAATGGAGGTGAAGAAAATTATAGATGTTTTCTTGGAACAGTGATCTGCTAAGTTTTACAATTTATATCATTTGAACAGAAGAAAATCATAAATAAACTAATCTGTGACTATGCTGTAGTTTTTAGTTGTTTTTTGTGTGCTCCATCATTTGAACTTGAATACACATTGGCTGTCTTGAGTCACCCTTGGCCAGTTTCCTTCTTTAATGTTGCAAATCCAAGGATATATGGGTCACAGAATTTTGTATATGATGTTAGCCTAATGCCAGAGGGTGTGAAATTGGTCTGCAGCTAAGTCATTCATCACCTAGAGAGAGAGATAGTATGTAATATTGAGTGAAAAAAATATTCTGACTAGTTTGTTTAATTCTGTCCCTCCATGAGTTTTCAATACTATTTAAAGAGTACATGGAGCTACTGTCTTCTGTGTTTTTTAAATTCAACGTATTCACCTTCGCATACTTTAAAAAAATAAGGTATATTCATCAGGCATGATAAGATGAGACTATCAGCTATAGGCTGTTAACAAACATGAAGGTGGCCTGTTGAGACCCGCTGTGACCTGTGAGTTTGTTGGTGTGCTGCCAGATGTTGGCTCGGTATTGCTCCTGGGCATGTCAGCAGTGATCCCGGCCTACAATCCTGGAGATCTCCAGGGTCACAGACCAGGTCACCATCTGCCCAACTGGGCCAAAGCGGACCACAGCAGGCTATCATGTCTGTTTTAGCCTGCTGTGACACGTAGGGATGGGCGAACAGAATGCGGTTCGGATGTTCGGTCGTTCGGTTTGGAACCTGAGTTCGGGTTCGATGGTTCGGTTCAGCCGAGTTCGGGTTGACTGAACTTGGCCGAACAGTCCAAAATAGCACTATCAAAACCGAAACCGAAACTTAACTGAAACCGAAACCAAACTTTAAAAAAAATTGCGCTGAAAAGATGTTTTTCCTCCCTCCGAACTCATCCAAACTCATCAGAACACAACCAAACTGTTTGGTCATTTGAGAGTTCGGTTCGGATGTTCGGTTTGGATGTTCGAACAGACTGAGTTCGGTCTGAACTCCGAATGTCCGAACCGCGTTCGCCCATCCCTAGTGACACGGCCTGGATCGGACATGGCCCATCATGACAGGGGACGAGTCTCTGGGTGCAGCAAAGGGGTGGGGTCAGCCACATATGCATGTGCATGCAGCTGCCCACCCTCCTTGGCAACTCGGCCACCAGCATGCTTGTTGACTGGCCTGTGTTGGTGGTTCCCGACCCAGGTAGGTTCATGATGGCATCATGTTTGAAAACACACATTGTGGTCTATTTATTTCCTTGGAAATATGTACATTTTGAATCTTCATATACTTAACATAGTATTTAAGCCAATTTTATTTAAGTAAGTAAATAAATAAATGTTTGAAATACCTATGATTGTTTTCCTGCAGCCTCCTCCCAGGTGATTGCTTATCTATCTATCTATCATCATTATCATTTTCTCTTCATATTGTTAAAATATATCTGCAGGAAACTTTCAAAACTACCTCAAATACCTTATCATCATTTCACACAAGATTTTCATGACTGAATTTACTGATGTGTGTAGTTATCTCACCTCACACTGGACACTGATGCCAGAAGCAAAACCCAAATTTAGTTTTCCAGTGTTTTAAAGATAAGAAATTGGTAGCATTAGGCAGAGCCAAATATATTATTTAATCATTGAGTCACTGAGTGTGCAAGACAGAACACAAATACTACACTGCAAATCCTAAAATCTAAAAGCATGAATTAACAGAACATTGTTTAGGGGAAATGTAGAAGTCTAAATACTGCATATTTGAGCCCAGTTACAAAGTTAATTTACAGTCACGCTCCTGATCATACCATCTCACAAGAAATGGCAGCAATTGATTGGCACAATCAGATTTTGAATTAATGTATTGTGCTTAGTCAAAATCACATAGAATTGCTTAATCTTCATTTATTCTTCCCATATTGTTTGTTGTTTTTCTCCAATATGCCTGTGGAATTCTGGTAATTTGTAAGCTCATAATTATAGTACTGTGTTTGCTATTATAATCATAACATTTATTAAATGCTATAATTATAGCATTTATTAAAAGATGTCATGCAGTTGTGTAACCATAAGAAAGGAAGTAGGAGATGACTTAAGGCTGGTAAAGTCGGTTCACAAATAGAGCAGCTGTTGTGCTGGCAGAGTGCATGCGCTTTCCCTTATATTTGCAGAGATTAGCTACTGATACTGATGGGAAAGAAAAAGTTGGGGTTTGTCTGATGCTTAGTTGAGAGATGCTTGGATCCATAAGTTAATTTCAGATAATGCAGTTTATCATTATGAAGATTCAGAAGAGGGGTCAAGAAAAGCAATGGCCATGAAGATTCAACTGCTTTGTTAATTCTAGGAGAAGGTCTAATCAGTTTACAATGTTAAGAGGGTAGTGTTTGTAGGAGGCGTACTCAAAAATAAGATGATCTCATTGGGGTACTTAAATGGGTGCAGTGCTGCAGAAATAAGACCACACAATTTATGATAAATCTGAAGTTATGGTTATATATAAATTGTTTGTAAATTTTCAAAATTACAATTCCCAGATTCCCTGGTAATCCTCCCTTACCCAGTGAGAACTGGACTTTTTATTTTTCCACTTTTGACTCCCTTCTCAAACCCCCGTCCCCCTCCTCCCTTTTCTCTTTCCACTCAGGATCTTGCTCTCTTCTTCACCTCTAAGATCGACAAGATTCGCCTGGAAATTGCTGCCAAGTCCTCTCCCCCTACTATTCCTCCCCCTCCCTCCTCCCCCCACCTCTCTCCTTCCCTCCCACCTCCCTTGAGGAAATCTCCCTGCTCTCCTCCTCCAACCCTTCCACTTGCCCTCTGGACCCCATTCCTTCCTGACCTCTATGGTTTCTACCATCGCCCCTCCCCTCCTGAACATCATCAGCCTCTCCCTCTCTACTGGCTCCTTCCCCTCTGCCTTTAAACACACCACTGTCTCCCCCATCCTCAAAAAGTCCACTCTGGATCCCTCTGAACCCTCTAATTACCATTCTGTCTCGCTCCTCCCTTTTGCTTCCAAACTCCTTCAATGGGTTGTCTACTCCCGTTGCCTCGACCTCCTCTCCGCCAACTCATCTGTTGACCTCCTCCAGTCTGGCTTCCACCCCTTCACTCCACTGAAACTGCTCTTGCTAAGAACACCAACGATCTTCTTATGACTAAATTCTACCGCCTTTACTCCATGCTTGTCTTCCTTGATCTCTCTGCTGCCTTCGACACTGTTGACCACTAGCTCCTGCTTGAATTACTTCACTCCCTTGGATTCCATGACTCTGTCCTCGACTGGTTCTCCTCCTACCTTTCTGACCACTCCTTCAATGTATCTCTTTTTAACTCCTCCCCCTCCTCCTCCCTACCCCTTTTGGTCGGGGTTCCCCAAGGCTCTGTCCTTGGCCCTCTCCTCTTCTCTATCTAAACCCTATCCCTAGGGAAACTCATTGCCTCCCACGGGTTCCGATACCACCTATACACTGACGACACTCAGCTCTATTTCTCCACTCCTTCCCTCTCCCCCTCTGTTCAAGCTCATCTCACCAACTGTCTCTATTATATCTCCTCCTGGATGTCTCAACGCCAACTCAAACTGAACATGGTGAAAACTGAACTCCTTATTTTCCCTCCCATTCCTTCCTCTCCCTCTTCCCTGTCAGTTGCCATCGATGGGGTCTCCATCCTCCCTGTCCCCCATGCCCTTAGTTTGGGCTTCATATTTGACTCGCACCTTACCTTCAAACCCTACATTGACTCTTTTGCCAAATCCTGCCACTTCTCCCTCCACAACATTGCTAAGATCCTCCCTTTTCAGTCTGTCTCCTCTACCAAAACTCTCATTCATGCCGTAGTCATCTCACGCCTTGACTATTGTAACCTCTGTCTTGCTGACCTTCCCCACTGTCACCTTTCTTCCCTCATCTCTGTCCAAAACTCTGCTGCCATCATCCACCTAGCCTGTTGCTTTGACCACGTGCAGCCTCTCCTCTCCTCTCCTCTCTCTCCACTGGCTCCCTCTTCCTGAGTGTATTCTGCACAAGCTCCTCATCTTCACCTACAAAGCCCTTCACAACCTCGCTCCCCCCTACCTCTCTGCCCTGATCTCCCTCCAAACCCCTGCTCGAGCACTCCACTCCTCTTCTATCCCCTCCCTC
>QEPC01010852.1:1830639-1859558 GCA_003113815.1 Sphenodon punctatus
GCGCAGCCTGGGAGGGGGGGGAGGAATTTTTTTATTCCACTGATTTCAATGGGGACAGTGCCCCATTGAAATCAATGGAATAAATCCGGTATCGGTATACCGGATTTAATCCGGGAATCCGGTTTTTTGGAAACCGGAATCCGGTAAATCTAGTACCCGGTAATTGCCTTTGGGTTCCGGCCCTAGTAACCAAACCAAGAACGTGTACCTGAGTTCTCGCATCCTCATGAATGTCGAATCCCTTGTCTCTCCCTCTGTTCCCCCTTCCCTTTCTCCCCTCCTTTAGATCGTAAGCTCTCGGGCAGGGACCGTGTCTATCTTTTTTGTAAAGCGCTAGGTACATCGCTGGTGCTATATAAATGCTAATAATAATAATAATAATTAATAATTAATAATGAATTTGCATGTATGGTTGCATCAAACTTGGCAGCTATGTTTTCTCCCTGCCAATGCACATCCCAGGGTTAGCCCTGCCATGATCCGGGGAAAGCAGCCCCAGACCGTGGTAGAGCGGGCCATTACATCTGATGCCCTGCTCTACCTAACTCCACTGAGTTGCTGGAGCTTTTTTGGGTGGGTGAAGCAGCCTATAAGGCCTTCACACCCATCCATCAGGGAGGAGGCTGCACCGCGCTGAGCAGAGCAGGGGATGGGACCATGTGGACCACGTCCTCACATCCCCCCCCTCCCTTTCCTCTCCTCAGCTCTGGCCGCTGGCATGTTTGTTCGGTGGTGTGGCCAGATACTTCCCATGGTGAGGGCTCTCACCACAGGCAGGATCAAAGCATGATAGTGCTCAGCACTGTCACATGTAAAAATACCCACAATTCATTTCATAAATTGTATTGAAAAGCAGTTTTGCTAACTCAGTGGATATTGTCCTTTAATACTTTATATTGTAACCACAATGCAGGGGTCGTGGAAGCCAGGATCCATAAACTATTGCTGCACCCAGACATGTGGTCTAGGTATGGCTGAGTCAGGACCATGAGGTCAGAAGGTGCTCATTTCCAGGGGCAAACCAAGTGGTGTTGTCAGAAGTTCCATGGTCACAGGGTCAACCTGTGAGCATGTGATTGTAAGTAGATAGGATGCGAAGAGGAGGCAGGGAGAATTAGTCTAGGAATGGTTTGTCAGGGGAGAGTCCAGAAGCAGGCATGGCAAGGCAGGTAAGAAAAAGTTGCAGTTACTGGGCAGTGGTACTTGGCAAGGCAGAGGTAGGTCAGAAAGCAGGCTTTGTAAGATCACAAGTATAGTAAAATGTTTTGGAAGCAAAGACTTAGACCCTTTTCACACGAGATGCCCGCATTCAATGCACACATGGGTGTCTGAGTGTGCATACATGGGGGAGTCCCGTGTGACTGCCACGGCAGGTGGGTGGGGGTGCGTGTGCACTCCAGTGCTCCACCCATCTCCACCCATCACCCACGCACGGAGCCATCAGCCAAAATTGGGATGGCTCCGTGGTTGGAGATATGTGGAAGTGTGTGTGTGTGTCTGTGTAACAGCTGCCCACATGTTGCACACCCACCATGGTGCACACCCATCCCGCCCCCCCACTGTGGCCCGTTTGAAAAGGACCAGAGAGAGCTGAAACAGTTATCAGTCCAGACACATCATCTGGGAGTTTGGATTCTGCAAGTCGTCCATCTGGTATCCATGCAGCCAGAAGGTTGTGGTGGAGGGGGAATCGTTTACTTTTATTCCAGCAGCAGCTGTGGCTCTCCCAGGACTGGTTTTCCCGACAGCCCAAAACGCATAGGCAGGTTTCCGAGAAGCTTTGCATAAAGGGGTCCCTGAATACAAACAGAAAGTTACCAAAAACTCTGCATTTGGGAACTTGTTCACATATGCCCAGCCTCCACTCCCCCAAAAAACCCCAAACTAACCCTCAAACGACCAACCACTGGGACATCAGTAGGCCCAAGCCAGCCCTGGGAGAGCTGCTGATGCCGCCTGCTGCTGTTGCGAGGAAAAATACGTGAAACCACCCTACCTTCCCCATCATGTCACCCACCAATATTAGCTCATTTGCTAACCGCCACCACCAAATCTTGATGATGTGAAGATTGCCTGCAGTAAGCTGCAGGGCTATTCACATACGATCAGATTAGCAAATCAGCTAATGGTTTCAACTTGAGTCCAGTTGCTCAGATAAAAGGCCTGGAGGTGAGCAGGAAGTTCATAATAAAATAATAACTAATAGTAATAATAAATAATTAATTAATGTGTTTTATTTTTATGATCAGAGCACTTCACAAAATAAAATACAATAAAAACCATACAATCCATTTAAAATTTAAGCCCATTTAAAAACAATTTAAAGAGGGAAAGGAAAGTGAAAGGAAGCACATCACAGGGAACCAGCAGTTTATGTTAAAAGCACCTGGAAATAAAATAAATCTTCAGGTGTGTTTTTAAAGGTGAGGAGGGAGGAACTGAGATGGACAACTGGAGGGAGTGAATTCCACACTGAGAGGCCCACCACAACAAAGGCCCAGTCGCCTGCTAACTTAAAGAGCAATGGTGGGATCCGCAAACAGCAGGTGGTTTCTGAATGCAGATAACCATCAAGGTGAGACTCCAGGAACAGGTCTCAAATATAGCCAGGACCTGTACCATTCTGGCCCATGGGAGAATGCAGGGCAGACCTAATATGATCATGGCTTCCCAAACCAGTAATGAGCTCTGCTGCTGCATTCGGAACAAACTGCAAGTAGTAGAGAAGCACTACTGGAAGCCCATAGGAGAGACAATTACAAAAATCAGGCCTCATGGTCACGAGGTCACGTAGCATTATGGTAAGGCCAGCCTGGAATAAATAAGGGCATAGTTTACGCAAACTGCATTGTTGAAAAAAGCATCCCTGAATCATGTCTGACACCTGATTTTTCAGGGATACAGCATGGTCGAAAATGATGTCCAAGTTCTTTACCTGGGCCACTACCTCCACTTGCACACCCTTAATGTCATACCAGCAGGCCTCACTTCACTGCTAGGCAAAGTAGGTGGTAGCCTAGAGAAGCAAATTTTAAGAGTGGCAAAATGTGGCCTCTTAAGGTTCATGCCTTTATGGTTTCACAGCGGAATGCCCCCCACCCCCTCCCATTCAGTGCTTTTGGCCAGGAAATGGAATTGTGAGTTCAAGTCAGTTTTAAAACCAGTTAAAATCAAATAAAAACCTATTAAAACCATTTCCACCCCATTCTCCAAACCCTATCCATGAGTCCAACTGCTAAAAGCCTGGCCATATAAAAAGGTCTTGCATTGCCTTCTGAAAATGCACAGGCTGAGGCTTCAGCAAACCTCCAGGGCAAGGGAGTTCCAAAGCTATGGGGCAGTCGCCAAGAACACCTCTTTGTGTTCTTGTGTTGTCGAAACCTGATGCAGTCAATGGTGGTATTCGCAAGAGGGTGCCCCATCTGACGTGAGGGAACATGATGGTTGTTATTATTATTATTATTAACAAACATTTATATAGCGCCAGCAGTGTACCTGGCACTTTACAAAGTAATAAAATAGACATGGTCCCTGCCCCTAGGGGATGGTTCTTTGGCACTCACTTCCTGAATGCAATTCAGCCTTGTGACTTGGCCTTGATCCAGATTCTACACTCCTCCTCCTCCTCCACTTTGACTCCGCTCCTGGGACTAGTCATTTATATCCCAGATAACCCTGCCATTAGGTTCCTCTCCACAAGAGAAATTACCAGTTTTAGACCTAGTAATGTGAGAGAATTTAGGTCACGTCTTTTTATTGCCTGAGGTTAAAATTTTCAAAAGAATCTAAGTGGTAAATTTTCAAAGTGCCATTTTGCTTTGTAAATCTGCCCATAGGCAACTCCATTGCATAAGATCCAAATAACAGTCCTTTAGGCAGTTTTGAACATTTGAACCTGCATCTGAATCTCCGTTCCGAGTTTTACTCCTGAGGGATTTATATGTATTTGCATCAGCTTGGAGTCTAAAACCCACAGTGCTCACTGTGTGTTGTCTAGGCAGCTAAGTTTAGCATATGTAGACTAGCTGTATGTCAATATGCTCTTCTAAGCTTTGTCCAAAATATAGGTTATGCTGCTAACCTGTCATTTTTCTCAGATTTTGCTACAACTGAGAGAAATATCAAATCCTTGTGTCTGTGGCATCCTTGTAAAAATCAATAAATGACACAACGTTCTTTCACAAAAATACTGTCATGAATTTAATGATGAGAAAGTAATCTGGACTGAAGAAAAGAAAGTCCTCAGGTGTTCCATTGTTAAGACCATCTGTTCTGATTCGCTGCTTTGGCTGCCCCCTAGTATATGTTGTTCCTTAGATTGCTACATTACTTCTCTTTTATTGAATAGATTGAAACAACAATTACTTGCAGCTGCACAAGAAAATAGGGACTTTCTAAATCAATGATGTGCTTTATATAGAAAGAGTATATGTTGGTTCCTAATTCTGAGCTGGTTCGGCTATATTTCAAGATGGAAAAAGAAAAACCAAATCAGAGAAAGTCTTGGAACATGAATGTTTCATTATTATGGTTTTATTTCCTTGCCTTTGGATAAAATGATCAGGACTCTTGTTTGTATGAATTGAATGAAGGCCATGAAGTTTCTCTAGCAAGAAAGGGAGACTTTCATGTAAGTGATGCATATTAGGAAAGATAACTAGAAAACCTGCCCTTTCAAATGTAGATTAAGTGACATTCTTTTGTAATACAATGAATATTTTTTCCCCCAAACGTTTTATTAAAACCTAAATTTGATTAACAGCCAACTTCAATGACACATTCATAGAGTACGATTTCTTGTGTTCAGCATTTTGATGCATTGATGATAAGCACAATGTACAAAGAAGCTGTCCCCCAAAATAGGTTTGCTCTTCATAGTAGATCTTTTCTGGTATGACTTTCTAGGGGCATGCCCTTTATATTTGACAAAGATGAATGCATGCAGACCTAAAGAGACCAGTTCTCAAACAGCTACTATTTTGTTACAGTCTCCTTAGCTGGTTGGTAATTCTTTATATCTCCTGTTATATACTACAACAGTTCTAAATGTCTTATTCTCAAACATATCTAGTGTTCTCCCAAGAATCATTAAATATATAATTTGAATGAATAATTCATGAATATTGGTGATACCTGACCATTTGTAAAATATACTTATTTTCATAGTAGTACTGACTGCTATTGTGGAATCCATACACTCTCAGAGCAACCTTAAGGCCTGGTTTCCAACCCTGGCATGTTTTTGTAGCTACTAGTACCATAATATCAAGAAAAGATTGCTAAGTAGTGGTGATCGAAAGAGCAATGGATGACTAGAGTTGAAAAAATAAGTTCATGCAGTTCTGTTCTTTTTCTCCTCCCAAACCCATAGCATCAAGACAGTAGTTCCTGTTGTTCTTTTTAGATCCAGTTACACTAGGGAGTCAGAGAAGCAGGATGGATACTTCTGGTATCCGTGATAGGACTATTAATTGCTGCTCTTAGCTCACTGTGGAGTATTATGGTAGCAGCAGACAGAATTGCTAACGCAGTACTGACATGAAGAATGAATGCAGTCTAAACTTAAATTGCCAAGAATGTTATTCCTATATTTATTACAAGGTTATCAAGTGAGGGTTTCTTATAATCTTTGGTCTAGAACCCTGTAGCTGAACTGAGCACAATGGTTCAGGAGCCCTCCTGGCAGGCTCAAGCCCCTTGGACTCAGGTCAGCTGGGCTCCCCATAGGTGAGAGGTTCTGCCCCCCTGGATGCTGTGATATCATGGCTCTCTGCAGCAGCTGAACCATATCATGAAAAGAGGGGGGAAAGTATTATTCCCTCTCTGTTTCCTGTTATGTGTCTCCCCCAGTCCCTGAACACTCTAAGCATCATGGCAGAAGAAGAGCAAAGCTCCCAGGGTAGAAACATAGTGGGAAACTGGAACAGAGAGATGGCGAGGAGCCAAGGAAATAAAGAGCCTCAAAGATAAGGACAAGGTGTTTATGTGCTGGATGCAAAAGGGGAGAAGGAGCCAGTGGAGGGACAGAGGAGGAGTTGGATGTGATCAAAGCAGTGGGCAAGGTAGAGTATCCATAATAAAAACCTCCAGTTTACAATGATAGTTAAGACTCTTGCAAATTCAATCATGCAATAAAAAGCATGAAAATTGCAAGTTAAGCCTCCTGTCTTAACCTACGTGCTATGTAAGCAGTAAAGACTTTGTACAGTCTTATGTATTGTGCTCACTTACAACCTAGGCCGTTTTCAGACAAGCGCGGCGGCGCCCGCGCTTGTTTTCAAAAAAGCCGGCAGCCCGTTCCACACGAGACGCTGCCGCCGAATACGCGCATGCGCGGCCGACGCGCATCCATTTCCAGCCGCGTATGACCAGCCTCGATCGCCGACCCGGTCAGTTCGCGCCCGGAAATGGATGCGCGTCGGCCGCACATGCGCGTATTCGGCGGCAGCGTCTCGTGTAGAACGGGCTGCCGGCTTTTTTAAGAAACAAGCGCGGGCGCCACCGCGTTCGTCTGAAAACGGCCCGAGTCTCTGTTCACCTACATTTTACCTTCATCTTTCAGCCCCAATCTTCTTCCTCTGCAGGTTGGGGGAACACTGAAGCTGGGGACAGGAGGGTGTGAACTGGCCCCTCATCCCTTCCTTTCCCTCTATCCTTTCATTTGGGTCGGGGAGAATGGGACAGCAGAGCTCACTGACTACATTGAAGATGTGTACCGTGGTATACAAATATTTCATTAAAACTTTTAGTTGGTTACAAATTGTAATGAATAAATTGAATGGCAATTGGAAGGAATGGAGGCAACAGCAATACCAATTTCTAAATAAATGCTATTGTCATTGCAAAATCAAATTAAGTGACCATCAAAGAATACAACACAGCTGCATCTTTGGGAGTACAGAGGTAAGACAACAGAGTGTGAAATAATGATGAACGAAGTGAAATGGCTGGAAGTACAGAAAAGAATACAAAGAGTTTGCAGGAGGAAGTGGGTGGAATGACGAGAGGAATTAGAAATAATTAAACATTTCTGAGTGAAAAAAATCATCCAGAAGACTGATGGGATACCTGTGATGCCACTTACATAGCTGACTTCCTGTTCTTTGACTCCCCCCCCCCCCGCTCCCGTTATTACACTTCCTGTCCTGTTTGTTTGTTTTTTGTCATTCCACACACAGACTTTTACTCCTGTTCCATATGAAACAGACAGATAGATGTATTTCCCAGGACTCTGGAGTTCTGTGTGAGGGGGAAGGGGGCTGAGGGTTAGAAGTAGGGCTGAAACTAAGTCTTCAGAAACCTTCGGAATTTGCAAAATATTATGGTATTCGGTTTGGAAAGGCAGAGGACCAAGGCCATTATTCGGGAAACGTCTAAAACCTCTGTATGCATGGAGAGCTGGTGGACAGTTGAGCTTCTTCTGGAAATGAAACTTAGTGCCTTAAACGGTTTGGGTCCTGGTTACCTGTGAGTCTCGGGTCATTTTGTGGCCCCTGTGGTTGGCCAGGGGCGCCCAAGTTGAGGTCCCCCGGGTATACCAGGTGGCAATGGCGGGGAGGGCATTCTCGGTGGCTGCGCCTTGGCTGTGGAACTCTCTCCCGTTGGAGGCTTGTCTTTCCCCTGATCTCCCCGCTTTCCGTAGGTGCTGTAAGACCTGGCTGTTCCGCTGGACCTTCGGCGAGGGGGGTGGGTAGGGTGGGGGATATTTTTCAGCTGCTATTTTATATCGTATATGTGCCCATTTTATTTAAATATATGATATGTTGTATTTTTAATTATTTTATTATATTTTTATGTTGTACGCCGCCCTGGACTGCCAGTGTGCAGGAGGGTGCAGGTTATAAATTTTTTGTAATGTAAAGTAAAGTAAAATATTTGGTAGGAGCAGGGGCATGGTAGGGGACAATTGAGTGATGGTAATCCAGATGGCAAGGTTTGATTGGCCGGCCAAGTCATATGGTCAGCTTTGAATTGGCGGGCACAGCAAAATAAAAGTGTCTGCACTGCAGCCATTTTTTCCATTCTCTTTGGTGAATTTGGCTGCACTGCATGCTACAGTGCTGCTAGATCTGTATATAATTTGCTGGGGTGGGTGGGAAAGGGGGCCTGGCTTGGCCATAGGGCCAATGGTGGGGGATGGGGGTTGCTTTACCATGCCATGCAGTTTGCTTGTTTTTAAAAAATAATAATTGGGTACCACATTGCTGCCTGCTGCTTGGTTGGCACTTTGCCGGGCCTCTGCCGCTGCTCCTCTGATGCCTGGCAGCCTGCAACACCCGGCCAAGTAGGGGTGCCAGCCACCAAGCCCTGGCCAGGCCTCTGCTGCTGCTCCTGGCACTCAGTGCGCAGGGGACATGGCCTCAGAAGAACTAGCCAGAAGCCCAGGCGAGCCTGGTTTCCCCAGGGCTCACACTGGGCGGGGACATGTCACTTGCAAAGGCCATCCCAGTGTGCTTCCCCCTCCCTCATAGTCCATGGCAGAGGGAGTGCATGATGGCTTGCTACTGGGGTAGCCATGCTGGGAGCCACCCAATTGAATCCCTCCCCAAACACTCCATCTGAGTGGTTGCTCTGCAGCAGGTCCACTCAGTATTGCCACTCAGCATTACCAGCCTGCAATGTCCAGCCGAGTAGGTGTGCTAGCCACCAAGCTCTGGCCAGACCTCTGCCGCTGCTCCGCCAATGCCAGCCAGCCTGCAGTGCCCGGTCAAGCAGGGGTGCCACCAAGCCCTGACCGGGCCAAAACAAAGTGTGGTTGCATGGAGCCCTAAGTTGTAAGTGAGCGCAATATGTGAGACTGTGCAACATCTTTACATGGCACGTAAGTTAAGACGGGAGCCTTAACTTGCAATTTCCATGCTTTTTATTACATGACTGAATTTGCAAGAGTCTTAACTCTCCTTGTAAACCAGAGGTTTTTTATTATGGGATTTAATAATGTTTTTGCTTAACAAAGGTGACTGTAACAAAATGTCATATGTCCCCAGCTGCAGAGCAAAGCTTGCATTTATGCCTTCACCACATGGTCTAAAGCAGGGGTTCCCATACTGTGGTTTAGGATGCTAAGGAGGGGGTGGGTGGAGGTGATCACATCATCTATAGAAAGCTGTATGATCCCAATTGATATTTGACTCCATGTCCCTAAAGACATTCCCCTACCCACCCAGCGTGAAGATGCACGAATAACATTATCAAAGGAAGACCATTTCACATGTACCCGTATGCATAGACGTTTAATACACAGGACAGACAGACACACACACACAAATCTACCTGTTGCCTCAGCAGGCTTGGGCTCTTCACCTCCTTAGGCAGGGGAGGGGGCGGGGGAAGCAGGTAGAAGCTGCGCTGCCCTGGAATTCTCCTTACTTCAGTGATTGGTAGGGGATAGGTGATGCTGGCACTACTGCATAGCCATGTCAATTTCAATGCAACTGGCTATGTAAAGCCACGTACATTTCAACGTGGCTGTCTTTGTACAGCCATGTCAGTTTCAATGCAGCTCTGCTGCTTTTCCTTTTTGGGATAGGACGATCCCCGCTGCTGCCAGCTGGAGCAGGGGAGCAAATGCCACCCTGCAATGCATGGCGGACAGCTCAACTGAATTCAACATGAATGTGCTGCCTAAGAAGATCCCCTATACTTTCAATAAGTTTGCTAGCATAATCAGGTGAAATGCACAGAACAGACACAATAATTATCTAATAGTACCAAGAGCATGTAAAAGACCAGACACGATGTTTATCTAGCGATATCAAGAGCATGGCAATGCGCATGCGCAACATAAGGATTCCCTTCCCAACTTTAAAATTGTTTTTATTAAAACAGGAACTTCTTCTGATTCCCCAAATCAACAATGATTGCTCGAGATTGGGCTTCCTTTTTCCAAGCAAGTAATGTTCATGTAGACCCCCAATTAAAAGAGAAATCTTACCCCTGACCAATTTTGTCTTTCCAATATTCATCCCTTTTTGAAGCCTTCTACGCTTCTGGCCTGTACAACACCTTCCAGCAATGAGTTCCACAAATTTATTGCACGTTGGGTGAAAAAGTACTTCCTTTTATTTGTTTTAAATCTGCTCTCTTTCAACTTAAAAGTGTAACACCTGGTTCTGTAGTTTTTGGAAACGTTAAATATTGGCTCTTTGTTTACCTGTTCCACACCTTTCCTGATCTTGTAAACTTCATGTCGCCTCTCATTTTTCTCTTTTCCAAGCTGAAAAGTCCTGACCTATTGAGCCTTTTCTCATATGGAAGCTGCTGTCTGCCTTGGATCATTTTTGTTGCCTTTCTGCACCTTTTCCAGTTTTGCTATGCCTTTTTTGAGATGGGGCGACCAGAACTGGACACAGTATTCCAGGTGTAGTCTCACCATAGATTTATAAAGTGGGATTATGATATTTCATTTTCTTATCTATCCCTTACGTAATTATTCCTAATATGTGGTTAGCTGTTTTGACCGCTGCTGCACATTGAGCTGATGACATCAGTTACCTGTGCAAAATGGCTCCAAGGGCTTTTTCTTGCGTAGTGACACCTAAGTTAGATCCCCACTTTGTGTATGTATGGGTTAGGGTTATTTTCCCTGCCTGCATCACTTTGCACTTGTCAACACTGAATTTCATGTACGGTTCTGTTGCTCTCTCGCCTAAACATGCTAGATCCCTTTGCAGGTCTTCAAAGTCCGCCTTGGATTTAATTAGCTTGAATAACTTTGTATCATCTGCAAATCTGATTACTTCACTCTTCACCCCCTTTTCAAAGTCACTAATGAACAAGACAACATCACTCCCAGTGAAGACCCTTGAAGCATCCCACTGTTTACTTCTCTCCATTTTGAAAACTGACCATTTATTCCTACCCTTTGTTTTCTATCTTTTAACCAGTTTCTAATCCATAACAGAACTCTGCCCCTTATCCCATGACTGCTCAGTTTATTTAGTAGTCTCTGGTGGGGGGCCTTGTCAAAGGCTCTCTGAAAATTCAAGTACACTATATTGACCAGGTCACCCTTATCCGCATGCTTATTGACACTCTTAAAGAATTTCAGCAGATTAGTGAGGCACAATTTTCCCTTTCCAAAACCATGATGAATTTGAAACAGGAACTACAAACACCTCAAGTATATAGATGCATGCCATGGAGAGTTGGTATGGGCCAGAGATTAACTGATAAATTTGACTATGACACCAATCCTGTTTACAAAAGATGTGGGGAAAGAAATTGTCTTTCAGATTAGAGGAATGATAGTGGCAGTGGTTTTTTTGGCCAGCAGCTTTCCTGCCAGGGAGCAGTGATGGCAACAGTTGCAGAACTGCAGGGGAAGTTTTTTGAATGAATGAATGAATTTATTATAATATTACAATATTGTGGGAACTAGCTTTCGCCATGTCCCACAGTAAAAAAAGAATTAAAATTTTTTTAAAAGAAAACTCATTAACACAGGAGTACTTAATGCATAATACATCACTCAAATAATACAAAAAACCAAAGCACACATACATCAAGAGGCTTAACGACATAGGGTGAGGCAGGGTATTGCCGAAAATTATATAGTCTAAATTGAAAATAAGATGAATATATTTTATAGTTATACTTTCAGTGCTTTAACAGTTGTCATCTAGATAAAGATATGTATATGTGTGTTCTTCGCAATTATACTAGAGACACTTATACTATGGGGGCATTATCTTTCCCAGGGGATAATTCATCCCTCCTCCCTCACGATATTCCGAAGCATTTTACTGAGTTATTAATTTACAAAGGGCACCTCAAGCTGTCAAGGCATTATCTTTCCCAGGGGGTAATTCATCCCTCCTCCCTGGCGATATTCCAAAGCTTTTTGCTGGTTTGTTAATTTACAGCATTTATTTCTGCCTCATCCTAGCCTTCCACTATTTACATTTTGCCTCTGGTATGCAGCCTTGGTACTTAAAACACCCTTCGGTTCAATTCTTTACATGGGGCACAATAACCATACTTGTTTTGGGCCCCTCTCTCAATTTATTACAAGCATACTATTTCAATATATATACTACCCATTAAAACAGTTCTCCCAGCTATCATCATCCAGGAGGGTGCGCAAACATATATAAGAAAGCTACTCTTGAGCCAAGCACGTGTACTTCAGGCCACTTCTAGTTGCTTGCTTTTATGTTTGTCTCTTCGCACTAAATAGCAATCGGTTTTTTGTTTAGTTGCCTCAATAAACTGTCTGCCTACTACAGCCCCTTTTGTAGCATTAATAACATTAATAGCATTAGTTTCTTTGGAGAGGTGAAGTGGTACTTCTTTACCTTTCCCAATTCAATATCAATTCTGATTAACCCCCTTTTGGGCCTTTCCCTCTCTATTCCCATTTTCAGAAGCTCACAGGTCTCTATTACTACTGCTGCCTGGCTTTTCCCCAAGGCATACCTTACTACAACTTATCCCACAGTTAGCTCCCACAAACCATCAGACCATTTCACCCAAGGGGGAAGTACCAGAAAGCATCCAAGTAGCAGAGTTGAAACGAGTAGCAAATTTCATACCTGTGGGCAATAACCAAAATTTCCAGTGGCCCATTCGGTACCTGAATGCCAAGATGGTTATCCAATTTCCTGAAACACCATGTATTACCATTACGTTTATTCATTCATTCATTCTTTATTCAAGACATCCGCTCACGCCATAGCCGTAAATTAAAATTAAAATTTCCCAACTATGTGGGAATAACTACATGTGGGAATAATTATGTGGGATAATTACATATTTATATAATACATAATTTAACACATTAAAACTTCAAAATTCATAATCAGACAACATTATTTTCTTACAAAGGAAAAAAAGAAAAGATAAATAATCCCGAAACTGATATCAAAATCCTTGCTCTTCTATAGAGAGCAAAATCAGATTAAACTTGTCCCCTGAAATATTTATAACCAATCCCCTTGCTCTGATACGAAGAACAAGAACGGGCAAATCCTGTCCTCTGAAATAATAGTAATAGTTCAAAAATTATTAAGACTGCAGCCTTCACCATCATCCAAAAACCACTTTCAGAAATCACCTTCTTGCCATTTCTTTTTCCTCTCCGTAGAAGCCAAAAGAGCAAAAGTGTCAACAGCCTTAATAATGGAAAGGTCCTTGACTGACAACAAATAACAAATACATTGCATATCAGATAAAAAAGGACTCTGAGATAGCAGAGGAATAATCCACACTTCTCTCAGATCTGCATAATATGGACAGTAAAGCAAAACATGATCTAGATTTTAAATTTCATTAAATGAGCATGAACGTATCCTTAAACTAAATTCAGCATTTGCCATCCTACCATCTTTGACCACCGAATCGAAAAGCTGAAAGCGGACAAGCGTTAGCATTCTGCATAACTGGAACTCATTTACCTCCAAAAGATATTTTTCCAGACAAAAAGCCGGTTTAACTACAGAATACAATGGAGCAACATTAGTGGCAACATTAGCTATCTCAACTTGAGCTGTAATATCCAAGATCCTTTGTTTTAAATGCCTAATTGTACTGGGTGTACTAAGGCAAAGAGTGGCAGAATAACTAATTGTATTCAAAATGCCTTCCACCTCCTTCCACCACTTTTATTGCCTAGTACCAGAGTGGGAATATTGTTCTTGCCAACACTGGAAAATTAGGTGCAAAGGATCCAAATGGCAAATTTTGTCCCAGTAAGTTAGGGCTCTGATATATGCCCATGAAGATACTGGATACAACCCTGTCTCTGCCCTCAACATAGATAAAGTTGTTGAAGATGGGACACCAAGGACTTCCCTAATAAAGGCATTCTGCACAGCCTCCAGTTTGTTATTAAATGATGAAAACCACAACTCCACCGCAAATAATAATTGAGCTAAATATTTAGCCATAGAGACTTCCAGCACAGCAGAGATACTTGGACATTGCAAAGTTCTATCAAATTTCATTACTTCTGCAACAGAGCCCTAGCCGCTGCCATGCTATATTTTCTATGAGAGTACCAGCCCAGGATATTGAAGTAGAGAAATAAACACCTAAATAGATTGTTTTAGAACATTGTGAAATAGTATGGACTCCAATTTGCCAGCAACAATTCACTCTAGGGCATCCAAAAACTAAGACCTGTGACGTCTGGGCATTAACCCTCATTCAATTTTCATGGCAATAAAGATTCAAGCGATTCAACCTGTTTTGAAGACCTCTCCATGTTTGTGATAAAAGCAAAACATCATCAGCATATAGCAAAATGGATACACACCTGTCAGTTACTTTTGGGGGGTCTGAAATAGCCACATCCATTGCCATGACCAAATCATTAATAAATAAGTTGAATAATAGGGGCGCTAGTAAACACCCCGCCTGACTCCCGTAACCACATGAAAGGGACAAGAGTAACTGCCCTCATCATTCAGTCTTACCATTGCTTTAGAATTCCTATGCAACTCTTTCAACAGATCCAGAAGACGTGGGTTAGTACCCAAAGTGGCAAGCTTACTCCATAATTTAATCCTATTGATGGTGTCGAAAGCTTTGGCAAAGTCTATAAAGGCAACAAATAACCTCCCTCTCCTGACAGAAACATACTTATCGATCAAATGGGTGAGAATAAAACAATTGTCTATAACTGATGTTCCTTGAAACCTGATTGTTCTTCTTATCAGCAACCCATGCTTCCAACTCTTTAGAATGGTATGGGAATACAACTTCCCTATCAGCATAAAAAGGCCGATAGGTCTATAATTCTCAGAGTCCTTTCTGTCACTCTTTAAATATAGGGACAATAACTGCCAGGCTCCACTCCACAGGGAATTTGTTTTGGTAGAAGCCAATTTTAAAAAAACAGTTTGATCAATAAAGGGGCCCAATCTGTGAATCCTCTATCAGGGACGGCTGGTGGGTTTTGAGTTTGGAGGGGCCAGCGAGCCAGTAGGCGTAGCCAGGGGAATGGTAGGCGTAGCCAGAGGGATGGTAGGCCAGTGACATGGCATAACACAGCAGCAAGGAGTTCCCATGGTTAACATCGGATGGAAGAGAAAACAATCTACATGCACATCAAGCTTAAAATAAATAATGTATAAACCCCAAACACAGGGAAAAACTGGTAAAACACTGGCACAACACAGCAGCAAGGAGTTCCCAGGGTTAACATCGGAAAATGCAGTCTACATGCACATCAAGCTTTAAAATAAAAAATGTATAAACCCAAAACACAGGGAAACATAGAACACACTGGCAAAACACAGCAGCAACAAGTTCCCAGGGTTAACATCAAAAAACACAGTCTACATGCACACAAGCTTAAAATAAATAAAGTATAAACCCAAAAGCACAAAATTTCCAGCATTGTGGGGTCAGCGCCCCAAACGTCCTGGGAGGCCAGCCGCGCCTGTCCTCTATATATTTCAGGAGGGAAATAATTGAACCCCGGATCCTTACTTTGTTTAAAAGCCATAATGTGCTGTTGAACCCTATCCTCTGAAATAGCCAGTGAACAGGGTTCTTCCTCTACATCGAGATTCATAAACACTGGGAATTAATTTTCTAGGATAACAGGACATTAGAATAAGCTATCCATTCCTCTCCCATAATTGGTGATATCCTACTCCTGCCTGGGATGAAGCAGACGTTATCATTCTCCAAAATTTATGAGTCTTAAAGATTGGCAGAAATAAATAATTTTGCCCATCTCTGTGCATCAAAATCACATCTTTTTTGATGCAACAGCTTTTTGTATGCTCGTCTGTACAACAATAAACAGATTCTATTAGGTTATCATTCCTAATCGATACCAGTCTTTTCTTAGGTTTAAAAGAGTTCACTTGGTCTGACGGCACTCTACATCAAACCAGAACCCTGTGATCGTATCTTAGTTTATGCTGGTTTGGTGAGACTCTAAGAGTTTAGTTAAATCATTCAGCCTTCTCAATCATAATAGATGATGCTGCTGACATAATTTCCTCTTTAAATTGTAAGAGAAGGGGGGATTGCATAATCTCCAACATCCTCAAAAAATTATCTGAGGACCATTTTGAGTAAATCAAATTACTATTTTCAGATATAAGAGTAGACTGAGGACTTATACACATCTAGATGTGTATAAGAGACAGCCATAGAATCATAATGCTGTCCAACTGCCTTACAGGGACAGTTGAATCTGTCATGTTTGTTGATAATATGCCTTCTTGCTACCATCCTCACAGCACTTTCCCTAGAGTTTTCTCATTAAAGTCAGTAAATCCATAAAGAGCCCCTTTTGAAGATTGCGGCCCATGCATAGATATTTTTTAGCAGGCAGAATTAAATTTCCATGGATGTTACTGATGAATTTTTCTTCAGTTATGTGGTGGCTGATATTTGCCTTTAAATTATAGCAATATGCAAGACATCGAGAAGGGAAAGAAGTCATTTGCCAAGTTGTAGTAACTGTGGAAACATTAAATGTGTTCCCATTCTCATTGGACGCAGAGGTTATGGATTGTGTAGCAACCTTAATACANCTGTGGTGCAAATGGTGAATTTGTAGGGGGAATATAGACATTAAGCATCAGGTAGGACAGATTGTTTGGTAGAGAGCACTTCACAACTAAAAAATTATTCTCGTGGCAAGGGACTAGTGAGCACCGCTCAGCCAGAGGAGGAGAGATCAATTTTGCCCACCCACCTGCTGACTACCCCTTCTTGTGTGTTTTGACCCCAGGTGTGGCAAAAACCCTAAACCCCAAGGATTCCAGAAATTTAGCATTCTCTGCTAACAGCCATGTTTCTTGAAAAAAATACAGTGTCATAACACTGTATGAATTCTAACCATTCTTTGTCTACTGCATTTCCCTTGAAACCTTCAATATTCCAGCTCAAACAAGTCATTAGTGGAGGAAGGCTACCTGATTGTCAAACTTCATCACTATTAGAATTCCAGTAATTCACCTCTCTCAAAAAATCGGAGGAGTAAGCATCAGGTTCCCCTACCAGATCACAGGTTCTCCAGCTAGCTACTATGGGATATCGACTCTAAAGGAAACTTAGTCACACAACATTGGCTTCTCTCATAATTGTCTTCACAGCATACTTCTAAAGGAGGGGAAACCCTTCCCTTCTGTACATTAACCAAAGGACTTTTATAGGAAAGAGCCAATATGGCTCTAGATATTTTCCACACTCTGAATAAAAATGCCAGAGTGCTTAAGCAGTCTTCACAATCTCCAGATATCTTCTACTAGGGCTGGATTATCAAAAGAAACTTCTCAATGAAAGAATCTTTCTTTATTATACAAGGAGTGGATCTTCACAGTTGCATCTGCCTCCCTAATGTAATGCCTAAAAAAATAATTTACCAGATGACAAATGGCTGTTGTATCCAACTCCTCATTCTCGAGATGAAATTTACACTTCTTATTTTTATTAATATTGAAGGCTAGAGCTGATGCCCATCTAACTTCAGCCTCCTGTGGCCATATCTTTAAGGAAACATTAGATAACCTATTAAACTCATCAGTTGGAGCCATGCCATGGACTGACTCCAGCTCCATCTTATGGGGTGCAACTGTTGAATCCATCCATTTCCCCTCCTTTATGGGAAGAGCATAGTGGGTCATTGCAGTGGAGTGTGGGGATATAGTACTTTGGGAAGACACATCCATTTTAATTAGGGTTGCTTGTAAACTCGCATCAGCTACCCCAACATTAACTATAAGAGATTTACTCAGTTTGTCCATTAGTTCTAAAAGTTCCAACCATAATCCACCCACTAATGTTGTCATTTGGAGTATGAAGGAGTCCAACTTATCTTCTAATTTTGGAAACCTCCTGAGTGTAAATTCTTACTCTGCAATTGGAATACCTTCAGTGCCTCCATAAGATTATTGACCAGGCTTTCCAACCCTGAGCTATGGGATAGGGGATTATCTAAAATACCCTCTAGGGGCTGGGAGGTTTGAGATTAATCAACATTACGATCCGCTTGGTGAATTGGTTCCTCTGCTGTAAGAAGCTCGAATCTTTCTGAAACCGGGTGAAAAAATCAAATTAGCTTAGAAATACTGTTGTGAATTACCCAGACCATTATACACATTATTCAAAGGGGTATCAGGCAAAGTAGATAACCTTCTAGACCGCAACTCCATTTTAAGCAGGTGTAAGACCAAACAGTCCTAGATCTTAGACGGAGCACTGGAGCGGGCAGGCCAGTCCCCTGAACACAACACAATCCTAGCTCCTAAACAGAGCACTGTAGTGGGCAGGCCAGTCCCCTGAAGACAACACAGTCCTAGCTCCTAGACGGAGCACTGGAGTGGGCAGGTCAGTCCCCTTGAGCCAACTACAGTCTTTATCCCTGTGCTGAGCACCATTACAGGATGATCAGCCTCTAGTACCCAGACCCCCAGTCTACTCTGAAAGGCTGTGCCTCGGCATGCAACCTATAGTGTGCGCCTGCAGCTCGGCCACAGGCTGTAAGCTGGGTTTTAACAAACCCCGGGCAGAAGTTAATTATTGGGGCCAGTGTCTCTCACACAGAGGGTCCATGTAATCCTCTTTTTCCATCCCCTAGCTGATCAGCAGGCCAGTCCAAAAATAAATTAAGTAAAACATTTTTTTTTTAAAGGCAGTTATCCCAGTCCTCCAGGAACACAAAGCAGGGTAGCGGCACCAGCAATGCAACCCAGCAGCCTGATGCTACTCTCCCCCTCAGCTGCCGCTTCTATTCCCGATTTCCAGAATCCTTGACTCCCAATCAGGGTGCTCGATTGAAGGTAGAATCTCCTGGCCACTACGTCCCATGAACAGCCCCATGAACGGTCAACACCCTTTGGGTATTGCCCAAGGCCTGGTGCCCCCAGAGGCCAGCCCTTGAATAAATATCCGAGGAGAGAAGGGCAGGTGTCTCCTTTGCACACAGGGAATAGCCCAAACAGTGCAGTTCCCCCACACAGCAAGCCCAGGTCACTCCCCCCAGGGACCAGCCCTTGAATAAATACCTGAGGAGGAGGAGAGAGGGTCAGGTGTCCTAGGATAGAGGGACTGTCTCCTCTCCTTGCAGGGAATAACCCAAACAGTGCAGCTCCTCCACACAGCAAGCCCATTACAGATTTGCCATCTTTCTGTTTTACTGATGTATTCCAATGCACCATGTTTTAGTGTCTTTCCAACATGAAACAATCAACAGGTAATTAGAAATGGACTGGAAAAATGATAAATTGGTTATTGGTAAAATGGCGCAAAATGGAATAACAATAACTCAGTAACAGGAAATGGGTAATTCGGTAATGGTTATTTGGATAACTCGTCAGGTACTAAACGAGTATTGTTTAGTGCCCAATCTATGACAAGCCATTTGTGTACTGCAGTTTTGATGCGTATATCTGTTCTTGCGGGTACCCAATTCAGCTCTATGCCCTATGCAGAGTACTCTAAGCTTCAAGCTCAGAATTGGGCGCTAAAAGGATATTGTAGGTGAGCAAGCAAATTCAACTTCTCTGAAGGAACAGCTGAAGATTAAGGATACATCAGTGAAAAAACTACAACAAGAAATGACCAGCCTGACATTACAGGGTCAACATCTTGTTAAGAGAGTGGAACTGCTTCAGGATGAGCTTGCATCAAGTGAAGCCAAAGGCAAGGAGAATTTAAAAAGTGGAGACTCTTGATTCTGTTCGAATCAAGAAGAGGATACTGTCTTTGGGCCTTTTTATACAGGTGGAGGGGGCGGGGGAATCGGTGTGCAGAAGGTGGAACGCCACTGCAGGGACAATGGATAGAGGAGGGTGCAGATGGGTGCACACTGATCTCTACCCACCTCCGCCCATCTACATGCATGGACCAACCTGCCTTTTTGCTGGTTCCTCCGGTTTTCTGCAGTGCCTCTAACCTGGCTGTGAAAAGGCTCTCAAAGGCTCTCATAGCTACAGCCCAGGACAGCTTCTCACCCCTGAGAAGTGACCATCCACCCACCTCCCCACCAGGCCTACTTCAGCAATCTCAGGGCTCAGCCTTTCTCCTCTCAGTGAGCACACAGGACTCCAGCTCAGGAGACAGTCTCTTTTCACCCACTTCCCACACTGCTCAAAGACACTACACACCACCACTACCACTAGCTGAGCAGCATAGACTGTCTTCCACACAGACCCCCTTTTTGTGAGCTAAGGAGATATCTCTCCCTAAATGTGTCAGAATACACAGGACTTCTGGAACTACTTCCACAGTTCTGATCACTCTGGGGGCACACTTGTAGAGCTCCTTTTTACCCTCCATATGTGGGCATAAATTTTCTCTTACAAAGCCCTAGGGCTTTAGACCAGGAAACTTCCCCTGCTTAGAAAACTCTTGTCAGTTTTATTGCTGCAAAGTGCTCAGAGCCTGGTGTGAAGAAACTGACAAGGGAACAGCAGCAGCTGTAATTGTCCTGGGAGTGCCTTCGCACGGCATCTCTCCAGACTAACTCTACCCAAACCATACAGCACCAGTCCAGGACATTTTCCCTCCCCTGAAAAACTACCAGCCAGTGCTACCTTGGTCCCTTCCAGTATACCTACTACTCTAACAGGATTTGTTTCTCAGCTTGGCTAGTGCTTTTATTTCTCTGCCTCCTCTCCCCTGCTATGGTTCAGCATAGTGGAAGCACTGGAACTTAGGTGGCAGTCTGTACCCTCCCCCACACCTGCCTAGGATGAAGGAGCCCCAGGGATGGAGTTGTCTGTGTCATGCTGATCTACAGCAGCATGGGGGATGGTGCTGCCAGCCCACCTCTCACTCTATTGTCCTTCCCCTTAGGCTGCAACTGGGAGACCTGGGAGAAAATGCCAGTTCAACCATGGATGTCACTGCTCACTCAGTGACCATGAGAAAGTCACTTTCTCTCCACTTCATTTCCCCATCGTAAAATCCATAGAATCATAATGCTGTCCAACTGCCTTACAGGGACAGATGAATCTGTCATGTTTGTTGATAATATGACTTCTTGCTACCATCCTCACAGCACTTTCCCTAGAGTTTTCTCATTAAAGTCAGTAAATCCATAAAGAGCCCCTTTTGAAGATTGCGGCCCATGCATAGATATTTTTTAGCAGGCAGAATTAAATTTCCATGGATGTTACTGATGAATTTTTCTTCAGTTATGTGGTGGCTGATATTTGCCTTTAAATTATAGCAATATGCAAGACATCGAGAAGGGAAAGAATTCATTTGCCAAGTTGTAGTAACTGTGGAAACATTAAATGTGTTCCCATTCTCATTGGACGCAGAGGTTATGGATTGTGTAGCAACCTTAATACAGTTCTTCTTCGAGTGGCTCCTCCCATTCTCACAAATGGGTTTGCGCTTGCGCGCCCTTCTCCTATCGGCAGTTACCAAGCTAATTAGCTGAAAAGCACGTGACGTTCACGCGCCCCCACCCTATATAAGGTACCTTCCCGCCCAAGCCCACAGTTCCTTCCAACCACTTCGTGGCTTATCTGTAGTTACCAGGTTAATCATGTCTACAGTCAGACACTCTTTTAAGAAATGTTTGTCCTGTGGCCGCAAAATGACCACAAAAGATCCACATGGACAATGTTTAATACGTCTGGGGACTGAACACGATCCTACTGAGTGTCCAGAATGCTCAACTCTCAAGCCTAAATCCTTGAAGGAACGAGCCATCAGACTACCGGCCCTCCTCAAGGAAATGGAAGAAAAGGAGAAAGGAAGTAAGTCGGCTAGACACATATCCCACTCCCCTTTGCCCAAGTTGCCCAGTATTGGAGCAGAAGAGACTGTTTCTGCGGGCCTCAGTGCCTCGGCCGCCTCATGTCACAGTTCACCTCGACCTTCCACATCAAGGCCTAGAGACTCTCTATCTCCCTCTCCCAAGAGGAGTTTATTGGAGCACAGGCCAGAGCCTGCCATTATGGCGGTTCGCTCTATGTCCCCGTTGTTGTCCTCAGACGAGGAGGCTTTCCTAGCGGCGGTTTCGGCCTTGCAGTCTTCTCCTCTATGTATAGGGTCACCTCTCTACACTGCAGAGGAAGAGGTGGATCCTAGATTTCAGGGCTCACCCTATCAGCCCCCTAGCCTTCAATGGCTAACGGCGCCTTAACCCTCGCGCCCATGACCTCGAGCGCAGCCTGACAGAGGCCAGCAGGACAAAGGACTTGCCTTACAGTTCCTCAAACAACAAGAGGTGGAAAGGAAAAAGGATAATACCCTCCTCGTTTCTTGCCTTCAACAATTAATAAAGGCTACAGTTGAGAAATCAGCTCACACACCTGCTCGACATTCGTCGCAGTCTCCCTCACCTCCCCCTAGAGGTCGAGATCCTCGATATCGAGCTACAACCTCGACAACCATAGTGCCGACATCGACAGCAACCCTCTCGATGTCGACAGAACCTCACGACCCCGAGACACCTGCTCGTCGACGTCGAGAGACCGGCGCTCGACGTCGAGAAAACTTAGAGCGAATCCTTCAATGACATCGATGCCTCCTGCATCTACGGAAGTCCCCGACGACGACGCTTGAGACACGGCTCAGCTATTCAAGCATCGTACGCACAAACATCTCAAGAAGGTTTCTCGGCGCAAGTTATATAAGGCAGATTTGTTAAGAGCCCTACCTTGTCGTCCTACCCCTCCTGAACCTGAGGAGGAGGATAATACTCAACCCACACCAACCTCAGACACTAGTCTTGATGTCAACGAGCCTTTAGAGCCTCTAGATCCTGAGTCTTTCTCTCCTCCCCCCTCCGATGATGTACAGACACCAACGTCGTCGGCCTCGTCACAAGAACATAGAGACTTCCAGAGACTGCTCAAGAGGTTCTCTGAGGTGCTCAATATTACTACGGTCCCAATATCTCAGCAGGATGAGGACCAGCGTACTCGCTAGTAGACAAGCCTGTTCAGGCTAAACTATCATTGCCTCTTTTTAAGAAGCACACAGCAGAGGCGGAGAATCTGTGGGCCACCCCGGCCGCTATTCAGCCGATATCAGCCTCTAGCAGCTCCTTTTACCTTTTCCCCCCGGAAGAGGGGTCAATATTTTTTAAACATCCTCTCCCTAACTCTCTAATTGTTTCAGCATCAGCTGAAAAATTTCAGAAGAGTTCACAGGAAACTTCTCCCGCAGATAGGGATAGCCGCCGCATCGACGTCTTCGGGAGGAAGACGTTCGCATCTGCCACCATTCTCATGCGCACGGCAAATTATTCAGCAGGCATGGCTACATTCCAAGATTACCTGTGGTGGGAAGTGCAAAGGCTTATTCCCAATCTCCCCAAGGAGTCACAAAAGACCCTCCAATCATTGTCTGCAGAGGGTACAGCAACTGCAAGATGCCAGCTGCATACAGCATGCCACTCGTCTGAAACAGCACCTAGGGCTGTGGCTAATGCAGTCATAACAAGAAGATTCGCTTGGCTTCACGGGACTAAGCTAGAGTATCATCATAGAGCCCGTATAGAAGGCCTGCCATTTGACCAGTCCGGTCTTTTTGCGAAAGACACTGTTGACGTGCTGGACAGGATCCAGAAATCCAAAACAACGGTGCAGAAGATGAAAATTACCCAGAGGGATCAACCTTCTTCCTCCCTCCACCGTCCATACCATCAACAGTCTTCATATCACCAACAGAGGCAGTATTATCCATCTTCTCAACCTTATAATAGGAGGTACTATCCCAATACCTCCTCCTTCAATTATGGGGGAAAACCCAAGTATCCCTATTCGTCATTCAAACAAAGATCTGCTTCTAAGCAGCAGTTTGCAGCCCCGAGTACCAGGGGAAGACGCTGACAACTATTGCCTGCCCAGATCCTTTCTGATCAGGTGCTACCCAGTTCACCTAAATTCGAATTAGCTTTGTTGGATGCACTACAGCGCTGGGAAATTATCACCTCGGACTCTTTGGTGCTTTCAGTAATTTGTTGGGGTTATAGGGTGCGTTTCTCCACCCTGCCCCCTTGTTGCAGACCTTCTGCTTATGTTACACTTTCTTCTGCCCACGCAGAAACATTAAATAAAGAAATTATTGAATTATACATCAAGGGTGTGATAGAAATTGTTCCCTCTAATGATAAGAACAAGGGATGTTATTCTAACTATTTTGTCATAGATAAAAAGAGTGGAGGTCATAGACCTATCCTTGACCTACGCTTTGTTAACTGCTTTGTGACTTATTTTAAGTTTAAAATGCTGACGCTTAGTGCATTAAGGTCTCACTTATTTGTGGGACAATGGTATGCAGTCATTGACTTGAAGGACGCATATTTTCACGTCAGATTGCATTCTTCATCCAGACCATACTTTAGATTTTGTCATAATTTAATTCATTATCAGTTTTGCTCTCTCCCCTTCGGCCTCTTCAGCCCCTAGGGTGTTTACGAAGGTTATGGCCCCAGTAATTGCATATATTAGAAGACAGGGAGTATCCATCTATCCATATTTAGATGATTGGCTATTGGTGGCAGAGTCCCCTTCCTCCCTGTCTAAAGCAGTATCATTTACTTTAGACCTTTGCCTTTCCTTGGGCATAGCTGTTAACATGCAGAAATCTCTTTTGACTCCATCACAGTCTATCCCATACATTGGAGCCATCCTAGATTCTGTAAAGGGAAAAAATTTTGCTCCCATCGATAGATTTCTTGATATTTCAGCGATGATAAATCTGTTTGTAAAACATAAAAGACACCCCATTAAAAGATTCCAGCGTATGGTGGGCCTTATGACATCTACCACTGCTACCACCTCGTTTGCAAGGCTCTTTATGCGGCCTTTTCAGCTGTGCCTACTAAAGGTTTTTAACCCTTTGTCAGATCCACCTAGCAAAAGGGTCAAGATTACCAGACAAGTCTTAGATTCTCTGATGATCTGGAATGACAAGAAGTTTGTTTTGGCTGGGGTGCCTTTTGCCTATCCTGTCTCTGATTGTATCTTAACCACAGATGCTTCCTTGACAGGGTGGGGAGCGCATCTAGGAGACATGGACATTTCCGGAGCTTGGAGCAACAGCCACAAGGATCTCCACATCAACAAGTTGGAGACCATGGCTATTCAAAGAGCACTAGACTATTTCCAGCAGCATCTCCGTGGCCGTGTGGTGACAATTGCATGCGACAACATGACAGCGGTCTGGTACCTGAACAAACAGCGGGGTACAAGGTCACCAGACCTTTGTCGGATAGCTATGGAAATATGGCACTGGGCAAGGACCCAGGGGATTCATCTCCTGGCTACCCATGTGGCAGGAAAGGAGAACTCCAGGGCAGACATCCTAAGCAGGCTCAACCAGGAGAACCATGAATGGCAGCTCTCCACTCAGGCCTTTCACAGGGTGATTCTCCGCTGGGGCCCACCTTTGATAGACCTCTTTGCCACAGCAATCTCATCCAAATGTCCCCAATTTGCATCCTGAGCGGGACACGACCCGTCATCTCTGGGGGATGCCTTCTCCCTGAACGGGGGACTTCAACTTTGTTACGCCTTTCTCCCAATCCCCTTAATACCCAGGGTCTTAGACAAGATTCTGCTTCAAGGGGCGAACCTCATTCTAATCGCCCCATACTGGCCATGACAGATGTGGTTCCCGGACCTCTTGAAACTCACAACAGAGTACCTACCCTTAGGCAAATCCCCGAGTCTCCTATATCTCACCAAACAGCAAGTTGCCCACCCAGAGATCTCCCGTGTCAACCTACATGCTTGGAGGATTTACAGGGAGTAGATCTAGCGGATAGGCTCTCTTTTGTCCTTCAAAACGATATTAAACCATCCACTAGTTGTTCATACTCTGCTAAATGGAAGAGATTCTCCTGCTGGTTGGTAGAGAATTCCATCTCCAATTCCCAGCTATCGGTACAGGTAGTTTTGCAGTATCTCTTACGATTGGCAGAAAAAGGCCTCTGACTTTCATCTCTTAGAGTTCATCTCTCGGCTATTTCAAGACAGGTCAAGGTTCATGGTTCTGCTTTGCTATTTTCACACCCTTTAGTCAAATCATTCTTCAAAGGTGTTAATAACCTTNCTTCCCCTGGTGTTAGATAGTTCGATGTCTCCTCCTTATGAGCCTTTAGACATCGCAAGCTTATGGGACTTGACCATCAAGACTTGTTTCTTAGTCGCAGTAACCTCCCTACGCAGGGTAAGTGAGCTTGCAGCTATTTTTATTCATGAACCATACCTCCAATCTTTTCCAGATAGATTGGAATATCAGTGCATCCATCGTTTATACCTAAACATGTCTCTAAATTCCATCTGGCACAAAGGATTATTCTTCCCCAATTTTGCTCCCCCCCCGACTCAGAGGCGTTAGCAGCTGCTCACAGCTTGGATGTAAAAATGGCAGTTCTCACTTATCTCTTATCTCACTTATCTTAACAGAACTGCGAGCTTCAGTCTGATAATTTGTTTGTATCCCCGTCTGCACTGTCTCTGGGAAAGAAAATTTCCTCCCAGACCATATCCAAGTGGTTGGTGCAGGTGATCGTATCTGCTTACCAATTGAAGGGGCTCCCGCCACCTCCCAATCTTAGGGCTCATTCCATCAGAGCCACAGGAGCTTCCATAGCTGCACTTGCTAACATCTCCCCCCAGGAGATTTGCAGAGCAGCCACTTGGAGTTCACCTAGTACTTTTATCAAACACTACTCCATACATCTTGCCTCCCAGGTTCACACTTCACTGGGTCAAGCAATACTTACCTCGGGATTCCCTCGTTAGGGTACTTCTTCAATATTCTATGATGCCTTGTTAACTTGTAACCCTTGGTTAATGTTACATTGTTTCTTTTATTAAATACTTTCTGCTTACTCAGATCGCATATTTTATTACTTACGGAAAAATTTCCCCACCGCCTGTATCTAGGTTTGGTACTCTCCCATTTGTGAGAATGGGAGGAGCCACTCGAAGAAGAACAGAAGGTTGCTACCTTGTAAACAAGGTTCTTTGAGATGGCTCCGACCATTCTCACAAATACCCACCCTTCCATCCCCGCGTGAAACTTTCTCATGCAGTCTCAGGGTTGGAAGGAACTGTGGGCTTGGGCGGGAAGGTACCTTATATAGGGTGGGAGCGCCTGAACATCACGTGCTTTTAAGCTAATTAGCTTGGTAACTGCAGATAGGAGAAGGGTGCATTGTGAGAATGGTAGGAGCCATCTCGAAGAACCTTGTTTACAAGGTAGCAACCTTCTGATTCTACATAATGATTTTGTGAGTGACTGGAACTTAACTATTTCTTTAGCAATGCTGTTCAGCAGAAGCAAATGTCCATCTCTCATATTAATCTGGCAAACTCTTTAGGCAAGTTGCTTTCAGATAAACTTTGTATATTGTATTAGATTTTGTTTGGTTTTATTTTCTTGAAGAAAAATTAACAAAGTAGTGGTAGTTTGTATTGAAGAATTGGAGCGATAGCAGTTTGTCTAGGGAAACACTAGAGAGTAAATGCATGGGGAGAGATATGGACAAGAAAACAGGGGGAAATATGACCTCAAATAGCTTATGCTTCTATTCTCCCACTGTGCAGTATAGTAGTTTCAGGGGGACAAATTATTATAAATGAAATTTGCTGACAGTGCATTTATTGTTCATCAACTACCAAATGGTCTGTTTAAAATATAGTAGAGAGCTATGTTAATTAGTTACAGATTTCCTCCAAAATTATCTCAAAAATGATATTAAGTAAGAAGATCATATCATCTGAATGAAAGATGAAGACAGATTCAGCAATCTTTTTCATCCACTTGAGAAATTTCACAAGTGAATAAAATTACTATTATTAATTAATTTATTATTATTATTATTATTATTTTATTATGAGCATTTATATAGCGCGAGCAAGGTACCTGGTGCTTTACAAAGAATAAGATAGACACGGTCCCTGCTCGAGAGCTTACAATCTATGTTCTTCAAGTAGCTGTTACTTCAGCTTATTTCCATGTTACTTCTGTCTCTCCCACATTCAACCCTGTTCCTTTGTTTGTTGTATCATTGGTTGTGCTACTATTTAGGTAATACAGTATTTTAGTTGCTCTTGAGAAAAAGCCATGCTGCCCTTTGAACTTATCTGTTGTAGTGACCTGTTACACAACACCTTTGCATGCTGAAGTATCTGATATGACCAGAATAACTGACACAAGTATAACTTCATAGTTGGGTGGGACACTGATGTATCATGTTGCTCTGGTTTTATCTTTTCCTCCCCATAGACATTTACTGCATGGTTGGCTGAGCTAAGCAAGATGACACTTAACTTCATGGCATTCCTCTTTTGGCCTGTTTGTCTGTGTGACTGAGTGAGTTAGGATTCTTTTGTGGCAGTTGCAACCTTACAGCCAGAAGGCTTCAGTGGTAGAGAAGCTCAGCAGTTGTGACAGGGCTCGGAGCCAAAGGTGGCAGTTGGGAGAGTCTGTTGCCAAGAGACCTTGGTGATGGGGCAGTTGAGAGCTTCAAAATTGTCTGTGCTATCCTGGTTGCTATGAACTGGGGTTTGAGTTAATGTACTGGGCTGTGTTAATTATTTTCCCTCTTTGTTAATAAGATGAAGTCGTTCTTTACCTATAAAGAGAAGAAAGAAGAAAACCAACCTTTTACATTTTTTTCTCTAATATTGGAATCTATGACTTAATTTTAATGAGGAACCTATCACTCAAGTTGTTCTGATAGGTTGAAAACAGATGAGACAGTCACCCAGATTAGCCCCCTCTGGATAGGTGGCCACCAGATGTTTGCCAGCACCCACCACCCATCTACCCCATGGCCCCCACTTACATCATTGTCCCGGCAAATGTAAAACTTACTAGGGATGGGTGAACACGGTTCAGAAATTCGGAGTCCGAACCGAACTTCCAAACTCGATTTTTGAACTGAACCGAATTTCCAAACTCGGTTCTTTTCACCCATCCCTATAAGATAATATTCCATTTAGTTCAATGGGGTTTGAATTTCCAAACTCTGTTCG
>QEPC01010852.1:1886846-1910025 GCA_003113815.1 Sphenodon punctatus
ACACCCTCCCCGAGTCCAGGCTGCGCGGGTGGAAGGGGGGACACCCCCCACCCACCCTGCCCAGCCTGGATTTTTGTTTTCAAAAAGAACAGAGTAAGACCCAGAGGCGAGGCGAGCCCACTCCCCAGCACCAGCGGCCGCGGCGTTCCCGCAGCCACCGGTAAGTATGACTCGATCCCTGGGGGGGGTGTTTAACACCCCCCCAGGGATCACCCCTACAGTGCGCTTGCCGCTTACCTTTGGGCGCTCCGGTGGCGGCGGGCGCTCCGGCGGCCTCAGCGCCGGCTGTGGCTGCCGGCGTCAGGACGCTCTAGGCCTTCCGGTGAAACCTGGAAGTTCCCCGGAAGGCCTACAGCGTCCTGATGCTGGCAGCGGCTTCCCCACCTCCCCCCCGCTTCTCTCTCCAGGACCGCTGGCTTTCCTCAACCTCCTGCTGCAGCATTCCTCCTGGGTGCTGGTGGTGGTGCCCTGGGGTCTGGACAGCAGATTCAGTGGCAAACCTGTTCTAGTCAACGTGTTGTAGCTTTTGCTGCTGGGTTCCTTTAAACCTCCCACACAGTCTGGTTATTGGGGCATTGCTGGACACCTCTAGTTTGACTGCTCTCCCTCCTTCCTGGTGGGGCTGTGTGATCTTGGCAGACCATGCTCTACTCTGGGTTGGGTCAGCATGAACTGACATGACGGCATGGATTTTCATGCTTTTGCCCAATTGCACTAACCTTAGCCTGGGCTGTTTCTCTACAAACTCCCTGGATCACGGTCCAGGCTATCCGACACCATGGTCCAGAGTGGCAATGGATCAATCTGTGCTAACATCTGGCGGCCCGTAAACTGGGCTGCAGTTCCAAGTGTGCAAAACTGTGGCAAAGCAGGCCAACATCACATCTGAAAACACCCATAGGTGAGCAACCAACTTCTCGGGATAGGTTAGTCTGGTTTCTATATATCACTTTACATTCAGATGCACTAAGACATAATTGAAAACACTCTGCATTAATATTTTTTATTAATAGGAGGGAGTAGAATGTTCCTACAACTCATCCCACCCAACATTAATTTCCTTCTTAATCATATCCTGTACAATAACTTGCAAACGTTCATTGCTTTTTCATAACAGGGACTCGTTCACATTTGACGTGCAAAGTCCAAGCCTAAAACTTCCAAGTAAATAACCTGCTTTCTTTTTCTTATGATATCCTTGGGGGAGCTGCTACAGAGGGCATGTTTATACCCCTTCAGTGAGCCTTACACCCCTTTACAGTGAGCCCTTTACAGTTTATACCCCTTTACAGTGAGTCATTCCTTAATCTTTGGGCTTCTGCAAAGGCCACTGTCACTCTGTCTTGTCTGCGGGTGTGCTGGTTTACCCCTGGGTGTGCTCGTTTGCCACTGTGCCGGTCAGTTCTAGAAGCTGTTTACTGCAGGGTGTATGTACACTGTCCAACACACTGGATGCATGCATGCATGAATCTGCACATAGGATTAGTGTAGTGTTAGCCTAGGTCATGAACTTTAACCAGAACTCTGGCAGGTATGATCCCATTTGATGCATGAGTTAATTCATGAGATGGGATGTATCATATAAAAATGGCTTAATCATATCTCAGCCAAGCTTTGCTCATGAAACTATTTTATGCCCTATTCATGATACTGAAGTGTTTTAATATCAGCCAAATACTCCCTGGATGTGCTAGCAGTATAATTCCTATGTTGATAGCATAGGTTGACCCCAATTATTTCAATTATGATCAACACTGGGATTTGCTTACTCATAGGCAATGAGACCTATGAGTAAGCCATCTCCTGTTTAGATTTTTTTCCCTTTGTCTTTTGTGTCAGGTATGGTCTCTAAATAGCAGGGAGAATATGTCCACACAATCCATTTCCCCCTCCCAGATCTTTTCCTAAATGGCTTGCAGGAAGGACTAATGTACAGGCAATGAGACCTATGAGTAAGTCATCCCTGAAATATAGGGTGAGAACATATGAGACATCAGCCAGCCAAATTCCCTGCCCAACCTATGGAGTGGCAATGCAGCCACCACCTGTTGGGCTGGCGTAGAGAGCAGCATACATGTGCAGCCGCCTCACTTGCCCTAGTGCCCCAAGTTGGGCCAAGGAACCGAACACGTGTGGGACTTGGTCCCAGGAACAGGAGCTGCTGGCCACCAGAAGCAGGATAGGGCCTGTGAAAAGCGGCTGCCAGCAGCAGATCTCTCCTAGACTCAGGGCCAGAGTGATCCCGTCCGGGAACTGTACATGACTCCATCCCCAGCTGAAGCTGCTGGTGTGTGGGCCGTGGCTCAGGTAGCAGAGCGCATGCTTTGCATGTATCAAGTCTCAAGTTCAATCCCAAGCATCTCCAATTCAGGATCTCTGGTAGCAAGCCTGGGTGAGGTTTCTGTTGGGAACCGTGGAGGGTCTCGTGTAGCACATCAGGGTGGGGCCTAGGCCAGAGACCCTGGAGAGCCGGATTTGAAACCTTGCTGCTGTGTCAGGTTGTGACAATACTGGGCTAAGATGGACCATTGGCCTGACTCAGTGAGGCAGCTCCTTATATCCCTGCCTGGCTCCCTCCAGGGTACAGGGAAGCAAGTGGATCTGTCCAGACAGAGCTGTGCCTGAAGAGCACACCATGGGCAGGTTCCCCTTGTCCAGGGGTGGTAGTTTCCAACCCAGGCACCTGTGCCACATCCTGCATGTTCAGGTTTGCCTCTGCTGCTGCCACCACAGGAGCGGTTCCTGCTGCTGTGTGGGGCAGGAGACGAAGAAGTCCCTCCCTCTCTGCCAGTGGCAGCTTCTCCTGGCCATGCTGTCAGATGGCTGGGGTGTGTGTCTGCTCACTCTTAGTTTGTGACATCAGCTGACAGGCAGCTGCTGCTCCTGGCCCTCATCCTTGCTGACACTGTGGCCTTGTCCACAGTGCTAGTGGACTTTGCCATGCATGGGCTGCGTGGGATCTAACAGAGAGGAGGGCACCGGCCTTAGCCTGTGCTGCGTGAACCACCTTCTTCAGACAGTGTGTTGAGTAGTAGCCAGCCAGCTGCCCTGTGGTGTAAATAAACAAGCAAGCATCTGGCATCTAGCTAATAGATGGTGTAGCAGGGGGTCTTCCAGGGCCACACGGGGTGCTGGGGTATCTTTGGGAGAATTAGCAAAACCCCATTCCTAGTCATCTGTCATCTGGACTGTATCCCCCTAAGAAGGGGTTTACACTATTTGGGGTACCTGTGTAGGGGTCCCACCCTTGGCCTCCAATCTCCCCTTATAGCCAAGGCCTACGCCTCCAATAGTGTACTAGCATGTGGGTTTTATACCTTTTAGGGTCCTCAGACCAATCCCTTAGTTGTGGGGTTCAGCTTCTCAAGGTCTGAGACCCTCCGAGTTCTTTAATAGCTCTGGTGGCCTAAAATAGGCAGATCCCACCTGAGCTGTTCCATCTCCTATTCCACCAAACAGGTTCTGTAGACGAGGGTCCAGGGGGGGTCTAACTGGAGAAGCTCCAGCGATGAGAAGGGAGTTGAGGCACTAAGCTCCTTCTGCTATGGCCACCCTTAGCAGACTGAGCGCAAGCCCTTTATAGGCCTTGAGCATGCTCAGTTCCAACTGGCCTTACTGAGCATGTCTGTGGACTTAGCACTCAGAAGGCTTTGGGTGGCTCTGCTGAGCATGCCCCAGGACTTAGACTCCAGAGGGCTTTAAAGTCTCAACTAGGCATGCTCCAAGTTTGATGCCTGGCTATATGCCGCTAGGCAGCCCAGTAATAGGGCTCATACCTGCTCATAGGACACCCTATTACAGATGGTCAGGTGAATCGTGGGCTAATGTCAGCTAACTTGGGCTACTCTCTCATTTGTTATCACCCAGAGTGTTGAGTTGCTTCCCTGGAAGTCTCTGATTGTGGTCTCTTGCCCATTGTGAAACTGCAGTCTTACATTCCCCCCAAACAACTTCTTGATAATACCAGCACACACCTGGGTTAAGGCTGTCCCCCTCCCCCCAATCACCCTACACAAGGCCAGTCAAGTCTTATGGGAATGTCGAGCATGCCCACTTACCACATGACTCCATTCCAAAACTGCCCCAGTATACCTATCTGATGGATACTTCCCCTTGTGCAGGGCAAAGAGCACCGTGGGCCAGTTCCACCGGGCAAAGGGAACTGGCCCACCATATGCTCTCTGGGCACAGCTCTGTTTGGACAAATCCACTCAATTCCCTGGGGGGAGCCAGGCAAGGATGATAGCTGGAGATGGGGTCATATACGGTCCCCGGATGGGATTACTCCGACTCCAAGTCTAGGAGCAATCTAGAGAGCCAGTGTGGTGTAATGGCTAAGTGCACAGTAGCTGGACCAGGAGGTAGGGGAGGACCCCGTTTCATGTCTCACTTTAGCCAGAAACTCACTGGGTGACTTTGGGCCAGTCACAACATTCTCTCAGTCTAGCCCATCTCACAGGGTTGTTATGAGTATTAAAAAGTTGTGTTATATGTAAAGTATTCTGAGTGCCATGGCAGGGGGGTGCTATATAAAAAAAATAAAGATTAAAGATTACTGAGCCCAGTGATACCCGAGGGTCCTTCTGTGCCTCACGCCCCATTGTGACCCTTGTGATCAGCCAGCTGTGATTGCCTGGGAGCGCCTTCATGTGGGTTGCGTCTATGAGCTTTGTTCATACGACGAGCGCTTGCAAGTAGACTGTAGCAGAGTAGAAGCTCAAAAGGGTAATGGCCCTTTAAGAGGCTAAGCAATGGGCCTCAAGAGGCACACCCAGTGGGGTGTGGCCAGTGGCCAATTCCGCCCAGGGATATGAAAAGTCTCTGTCTGGCTCAGCCTAGAGGCAGCAGCATTGTGAAGCAGGAGAACTGGCTAGAGAGCCAGGAGTCTGTGTGTGAGTGAGAAGCTCTAGACTGTATGGTGAGAGACCAAACTAACACTGTAAATAAGTGAATTATGTGGCACTGTGAATAAATGAACACTTTAATGCTAATTCCCAGCATGGTCCTGACTACTTGGGGTTTGCATCCTGGAGGGAACTACCAAGGGCAAAGGGGGACCCTGCAAGCCACAGTGGTGGAGAAATCGGGCAGTGAACACCCCTAATTGGGCAGTGAACACCCCTCTTTAAGTGTGCAGTTCTGCTGCTAACCAGCGAGTCCAACTGTTACTGTGAAACAGTGGAGGATTGTGCCCCAGCTGGAGAGTAAAGTGGAGTAGCCAGCATGGAGGCAGGTTCCAGTCCAGTTTTCAGTAGAGTTTTAGCAGTTCCAGAGACACTTGAAGGAGTTTCTGAAACAAGAACTGTGCCAGTTCCGTGCTCAGCTTTGGCAGCGAGAGGCGAGGTAGCAAAGTCAGTTCAGAAGTCCTGCAGAGGAGCAACAGCAACATGAAGCTAAAGAGTCAGCGTGTAGCAACCAGCAACCCCGAGTTACTGGAAGAACCAGGGAAGGATTGACACTCACGCAGCCTGTTTTGTTCATAGACTCTGGGGACATTTTGCAAGAGACTGTAAATGCCAAAGGAAGAAGGGTGCCTGGACTCTTGGGTATAAAAGTTGGGAAAAACCAGGGTGCCCAGGGAGATCTTGGTTTAATTGTGAAACCCAGATGAAATGTTGGGGCTGTGGGAAGTATGGCCACAGACAGAAACCGTGTTAAAATTAAGAGGCATACGGGGGGGAGGGAGGGAGGGATCCATTGGTGAGGAACTGCAAAGAAAAGCTCCTTTATTTAATAGCCAGACTGTAGGAGAGACAAAGGTAACTGCTGGCAAAAACCTTAAGGGCTACAAAGGGGGTTGAGAGGAAAGAATCCTCTAGTAGCAAGGAAACCCAAACGAACAAAATGGCTACACCTGTTTCAATTGGCCAGAACAGACAGAGGGCCAGGGAGTGGAACAGGAGGCTCCAATAGATCCGTTTGTTGCACCTGTTACCTGAGCAAGGCTCCCAAACAGAAAAGCAGTTGCAAGGGCAAGAAACCTGAACTATGCTGGCAGGAATGCAGATAGACTCCCTCTTATCTTACAGAGGTCTGAGAACACTGGGAGGGCAGATTTCAATTGCCAGATGGCTGGAGGACCTGAACTGCAAGCCAGAAACCTGGAACTCAGAACCTACAGAGTACAGGTGTGTCTTCAACCTAAGATATAGAGAGGCACAACTACAAGGGAGATGAGCGAGACTGGATCTCAATGGGAACCTAGTTGGGAGTTGATGACTGTAGCCACACAAACAATTTCTAGTGCTCATGTGATGACCCAAACCACTGGTAGTGAGAGAGGGGTTAAAAATATGGATTGCATGATATAAGCAGCCATTGCTCCATTACAACTGGAGAAGCAAGAACAATTGAAGGAAAGTGGGGTAGGGTTGTGAGGGGGTTTTGGGTGTGGGGTATTGGAAGGTGGTATTGGGTGGGTTTGGAGGGGGATTGTTGGGTGGGCAGGGGTTTTAAGGGTATTTTTATGAGTTTTATTACTTGTTTGTGAGCCACCCTAAGCCTTGGGGAGTACAGCATATAAATTCAAATAAATATATATTTTTAGCAGTTAAATTGAAATTTTTGCCAATGGTATTTGTGTGTTTTTATTTTCTAAAGAAAATGTTAACGTTGAATTTCAAAACAGCCTATGCAATGTTTTCCATGTACTGTAGCTATCAATCTGGTTGTTTTGTTAGCAGCATATGTATGAGAGCTGTTTGTGTAAGTTCTTATTACTGGTAACTAGGATGAGTATAGAGAAACTGACACGCATTTAGCTCACTACAAGAGAGATTTAGCTAAAGTGCATGTTTACAGGATTTTAGCATTGTAGTCTATTGTAGCTTATAATGATGTTTTCTGAAGAAATGGGTGAGCATGTGATTTTTTTGGTGTGCCCTTTAATAATTGACTGAGGAAAGTATTAATGTCCATTAGAGACATAATTATTACTTATTGTTTACAATCCTAAAAATGTCCTACACTGTAGAACTTAAAACATCTGTCCTGCTTCTCTTTGCCAAGAGGTTTTGACAGCAGAAGAACTAGCCTATTATTAATACTGATCACAGCCATTTGCATATTTTTTCGTTTTCCAACAGAATTATGTTGTGACATAACATATTATTAAAGCAACATGCACTGACTTATTATTTGTAACTTAATTTAATATTAGTCTTCTTGAAAAATGAATAAATTGTAGATTGTACCTATTAGATGCTTGCTGCTATAAAACAATCTCATTATTGACTGAACACTTTAGTTCCCTCAGCTACCAATAAAATATCTTTGTAATAACATCCCTGTCCCGAGGAATTTACAAACAAAAGAATTTTAAATCCATTATTTATATTTTATTTTATTTTAAAAATCTAATATCCCGCCCCTCCTGCCACAGGCAGCTCAGGGTGGCTTACAGCATAAATCCAACAATATAAAACTATAAAAACATATCATTTCCCCCCCATCCCTCTCCCCCCTCCTCCTTACCCATCTCCCCCGCCAAACACCTGACGGAACAGCCAAGTCTTGCAACTTTTACGAAAGGAGGGGAGGTATCCATTTCACACTTTCCCTGTTTTGTTTTGAATATGATGTAAGCAAGTACAGTGGAGTTGGCTTAAGTCAAATTAGTTTGGTTCTATAAAAAAAAGTTTGACTTGCCAGAAATTGTGCTTTATCATCTCATCCGGAAGGAGACAAGGACACAGTAATTGGATTTTAATGGTTGCGCTCTTTATTTCAAATTCAGCTGGAGGAAAAGGCATGGATAACTCTGCCCCTCCCCCCCGAACAATTCTGGGTTCAGTTCAACAGGACAATATTAACAACACAGTAACTTGGAGGCTGACTGAAGCACACTTCTGAAGAATAATTCAATGCCCCTCCCCCGCCACCTGATAACATCAAGTTATGGGTGGGAGAGGTGCCACCCTCCCCAACTGGGGACCAAATAGAAGAAATGTTTATTGAACAGATAAACTCCCTGCAGGAGCTGGTCCAGCCAGCCGGTGGGTGGGGCCAGAGGCGATCCGGGGCCCCCCGCCCGGTCGCGAACTGGGGGCGGGCTGACACATGCCCCAGATTATAATGAGTGCGGCTCCAACGCACTCGGGGCAATGTTCACCATGGAGCTGGGATGGTTGGGCACCTGCAGGATGCACCTAGCAGTCTGCGCAGGGTGGTACCGCTCGCACACGGACCTCATGCGCATACAGACCGCAGAGGTGCACCTGGCCACTCGGCTGCGGGTGTGCATGGCCAGGAGTGCTGCTAGAGCCCGGAGAGCCCACCATGGGTGCAGGCGCTCCCTGGCCCGGCTCAGGGCCCAGCGGGCATCTGGAATGACCCGACAGGCCCTCATCTGCACCTGTGATGGCCAGATTCGTGGCTGGAGGGTTCCCCAACTGAATGGGTGCCGTGGACGGCACCCACATTGAGATCCTCCGCCCATCTGATGGGGAGGCCGCAGAATGTCAACCGACACGGGTACCACTCCCTGCAGCTGCAGGCAGTCGTGGACCACCGGGGGCGGTTCATAGATATTTACACGGGCCATTCGGGGCACAGCCACAATGCCCGGATCATGACCATCTCTCCCTTCTATACCCGGATGTACCGTGGGGACTTCATGGACATGGGGATGACCCAGATCAAGGGGGTGCTGAGGCCCCCCTGCATCCTGGGGGACCTGGCCTATCCACTCACCCGGTGGCTTATGAAGGCATACCCAGTCACCAGGAACCCTGTGGAGGTGCTGTACAATACCCGCCTGTGTGCAAGCAGGACTGTGGTCGAGAGGGCCTTTGGGGCCCTCAAGCAGCGCTGGAGGAGCCTCGCAGGCTGGCTGGACTACACGGTGGAGACCTCGGCCCTGGTGATCAGACCCTGCTGTGTGCTACGCAACATGTGTGAGACCGATGGAGCTGCCCTCGACTACCACGAGCCCTGGCGTCCTCCCGGTCCCGTGCCTCTCTATGTGAACACTGAGAACCCGCGGGAGTACCAGTACACAAAGCGCATCCGTGCAGCCCTGGCCACGCAGATCAGCGGGGAGGCCGAGGTGGAAGGCTGCACACCACCGTCGCCACCACCCCGGGGCCCCCACCAGCACCCTGGGCATGCCGCTAGATGGCCACCTGCCCCCAGCCCCGGGCCCATGAACAGAACACCGTCTGTGACTGTGGTGCCCGGGCATTTATTGTGAATATCTCCTACAGATCCCATCACCACCACCCACCTTGCAGTGCCGTATCCCCCCCCCCTCAGGCCACTCTCCCTCTCCCCCCCTTCCCCCACATTGCCGGGTCCTCCCTCTCAGCTGGCCTGTGGCCACTGTGGAGCTCTGGGAGCTCCCCTCCCCCACATGGTCCATGTCCCCGATGGTATCCTGGGATGCCAAGATGTCCTGAGGGGCAGGCGGTGATGGGAGGGAGGGCAGACCCAAGGCCAGAGGGGCCTCACTGGGTGGCTGCTCCCTCCGGAGGCCTACAGGGTCCAGTAGGCAGATGTGCAGGCCAAGCGGGCGTGCCAGCGGCTGGGGCGGAGGTGGTGGGGGCCTAGCATCGGGGCCGGGTCAGGCAGGTCAGGTTGCCCAGCGGGGCGGCAGCCATCACGTAGGCGCTCATGATCCTCGTGTGCAGCAGCAGCGAGGTCCCACATGGGACCTGTCCATCTTGGCAGAGTGCTCCCTCATCATCCAGTCAATGGCCTGTTCCAGCCACCCGAATGCCTCCACCTGCCTGCTGTGCTCCCAGCGCTGCCGCCTCCATTCCAGTCGCACCTCCACCTGAAGCCTCCGGTCCCTAGCCTCCGCTTACTGCATGGCCCTGTTGGTGGCCGCCTCCATACTGTCGATGGCCGCTATCATCCACTCGCCCTGCTTGGTGGTGGCGCGGACTATGTCCTCCACCTGCTCCTTCCTCCGGCGCCATACCCGTGTATGGTGTTCCCTCATCTGCTGCGCAGGGGGCACAGGGCCGGTTTGCTGGGGCCCGTCGGGTTGCCCTGATGGGGTACACAGTAGGAGTTGGTTAAGCACCCCAGCTGCCTGCCCCCCATCCTGTGCCATGGCTGGGGGGTCATGAGGGCCCCTCCCTTTGGGTGGGAGGCCAGTGCACTTCCCTGGTGTTCCCCTGCACCCGGGGCCCCCTCCCCTGCACCACATGGGCCGGTTCCCCCGGCCTGGCCTCCCCCAGCCCCCTCTCCCCCCCCCCACTTGCCGAGTTGCCTCACTTGGGACCTCTGGCTGCTCCTGGGGCTGCTCGCCGCCATCCCCCTCACCAGCCTGTTGCAGGTGCTGGGGCATGCCATGACCTGTGCGGATATGGGAGGGGTGGGTGGGGTTGGGCTGACCATGTCCCCCAGTGCGCCCCCTGACCCCTTTCCGTGGTCTCTGGTGCCAGGGGTTGCTGGGGGCGGCCTCGTGACTGGTGTGCCCCCCTCCCTCCCTCTGCCCATTCCCTCTGGGCCGTCTCCCCTCCTACCTGCTGCCTTACCCTCTATGTCGGTCTTGGAGCCCTCCGAGGCCTGTCCCTCTGTGTTACTGGGTTCCCCCTGCATCCCCTGGCCGAGGTCGACCGGTGTGCCGGCCTAGGGCACCTCCCAGTATGGGAATAGGGTGGGGGCTCTCTGGTCTGGTGCGTGAGGGGGGGCCTGCTGGTCCCCGAGGTCCCAGGGCGTTCCTCTTGGGGGGCAGGGTGCCTGGAGCCGGTGTCCTCTAGCGGGGTGGCGAGGGGAGTGAGTACCTCAGCCCGTTCCCTGCCCTGGACCACGGCGCTCCCCGCGAGCCGCAGAGCAACTATGGAGCCCTTCATGTGGAGGATGCAGTCCAGGGTGTCATAGCAGGGGGCGGTCCGGGCTCTGTGGACGGACTGCCGGTTGTTGTCCTTGATGACCTTGTACCCCCCTCGAGCTCCTTCACCTTTGATCAGCACTGGGCCATAGTCCTGAGGTGCCCCGCCACCTCCATGTCCCGCACGATCTCCTGGTACACGTGCTCGTTCCTCTGGTTGACCGCTAGCTCCAGCTGGTGCTCCAGGGTCCCCCAGATCCTGATGAAGTCCTGGGTTTCCCTGTGCCCCCCTCAGTGGTATGGCCATTTCCTGTATGGGCCCTCCTGGTCCTGGTCCTCCTCCTCCTCTTCCACCTGCCCTTTGCCCGTCTCCTCCGGGGGCTCGGGCTCCTGGGCTCATTTCCAAGCCTGTGGGTTGTAAGGGGGTGTGTGCATTTGGTTGCCGGGTTGCCTCAGGCTCACGGCCCTCCTCCTTTCCCCCCACCTGCTGGCCCGCCCGCCCCCCTTGGTGCCCCTGTGCCTCTGCACAAACACCCCTCGCTCTCCTTACCCATTTCTGGGGCGCCTTGTCCCCCAGGCCGGTTGCCGGCTCTGGGGCGGCCTGTCCCATCTGCCGCTGCTGCTGCTGCTCTCCCTCCACCGCCTCCATGTGCAGCATGACCACTTCCACCTCCTCCGCCTGCGTCTCCTCCACCTCCTTCCTTGCTCGCTCATCCTCTGCTCTCCTCTCCCTTCTGCCTCGCTCCATTCCACCATGTTCCCCTGCGGCTGTGTGCCCTTTAAATCTCCCTCCCCGGCCTGTGTTGTTGTGCATTGCCTGGCAGCGACACTGCGTGCTTTGTCCCCAACTGGGAATCGTTTTGCTTGATTCTGGCTGGTGGTTGCCTTTCAGTAGTTACATTTTGTTGTTTCCTGGTGGGAATTGCTTTGACCACCCTTTCAGAGATGGTCCAGGCCAGAGCTCTGGAAGAATGGTTAGTTTTGTCCCCTGCTGGGGATTGGCTGTGGTGAACATCTGGCGACCGCTGAACAGACGTTCAGGGCCCTTTGGCCCTGCCACGGGCTTGTGTGTGGTTGACTGTGGTTGACTGTGATCTCACAACGTCTGAAAACACCCCATGCTGTCACATAAGCAGTATACAATAGCAAGGAAATTCAAAGAAATAATGAGCCTTCTGAATGAGTAATTAGCAAGCCTGGTAACATTACCCTTGTGACATATTGGAGTCACAGTTGTCATAGCTGGCAAGGGCAGAACAAGGGTTCCCAGTGAGGACGGATCCAGAAACTCTGACCCTCAGAGACTGGGCTTTCCTCTTGCTCTCCCATCCTTCTCCTTGCTCCCTACCTGTCCTCACACCTTCTCTGCTTGGTCTTTCTCTCCCTCTTGTCCCATACTCCTAGAGCTGAAAGAGGGTACCTGGAAAAACAGGCACCCCGTTGAATTTGAGGTGCCGGAATCAACCTGACGGGCTACCTGAGTACTCCCTGGGCTGACTCATCAGCCCAGCTGCACCCCTGCTCCCACAGCTCTTCTGGCCACTGGGGCCAGTGGAGGAGCAGTGGTGCAGCCAGGAAGTTGAGTCAACCTGGGAAGCTTATGCCCCTGTGTTTCCCTGCCCAGCTGCTACCGTGGCTCCTCCAACCCCATGCACACCTCTGCCATGGGGACTGTGGTGCACTGCCTGACTCAGCAAAGCAGCAGGCATGGCCAGGAGAAGCAGTGGCTGGAGGAGCATTGAGAGGAGCAGCAGAACGGAGTGACTGAGTCAGCCTGGGGAGCGTGCGGGGATGGGAGCTTCCCGGGGCATTCCAGAATGACCTGCATTTTTGGACATTCTAGCACCCAATGAGGTCTGGATAAATGCATCGGGTGCCTGCTGGGGGTACCTGGAGATGTGGGTATTACCCAGTGTAGCAAATACATCTCTGCTTACTCTCTCTTTATTTATTTCTTCACCCTTTCAGCCTCACTCACTTGTTCTCAGCACTCCTTCCCCTGACCTTTCTGCCACATCTGCTGATGCTGCCTCTGACAGTGGTGCCCCTCCTCCTCCTTTGTTTCCTTCCCCCCATCTCTCTCTCTCTCTCTCCCTCTCTCTCTCTCTCTCTCTCACTCACACACACACACACACACACACACACACACACACACACACACACACATTTCCCTAGCTTAGGCTGACTGAGCTGGGAGTTTCCAAAATGGCAGCTATGCCAACTGCTGGAAATATGAATTCTGATTGATGGCTTAAAGGTTGGGTGTAAAAAAAAATCCCTTTTTACACAGCAGAGTTTATATATGTATTTAAAAAACAGCATAATTTTAAAAAATGAAATTTGTATTGTTATGAGAAAAAAGGAGACAAAGTTCAAAACTGCTTGCTTGATGTTGATGCCAGGCTTATTGATGGTATTGTGTAATGTGTAAGCTGGCGTGGTTCAGTACAGCTCAACTACTGGAGGAGGGGATCTGGGTTCAGAAATCATGGCTTGTCTATGAACTCACTGGGTGGCGGTGGGCAAGTCACTTTGTGTGTGCTTCAGTTCTGCCACTGTAAATTAAAAGTCATAGTGACCTACTTAATGATGCTGTGGGATTAATGAGATACTCACTGGAAAGTAAGTTGCATACTTGATTGTTAAATAAGTTGTTAATAACGACACTGGAGTCGATCCCATGCCCCATGTGTGTTGTGTGCACGCATGCACATTCCGCCACACAGTTTGCATGAGTGCCATAGACCCCATGCCAGAGATGTGCATGGCTTGTGCATGCGTGTCCTCTGCACAGTGGTCTGTGGGGCATGGGATTGGCCCCATTGTCAACAAAAATATTTGTGGTAACATTGGAGGTCATAAGTCAATTAGGGCTGTAGCGGAATGCCGCAGCAGTAGCTATTTCCGCTGGAAACAGTGTTTCCGCAATTAGTGGTACGGCATGATAGAGGCTTTCATTCTGCTAGTTTCATTCCGCTACTTCCGCAGTTCCGCTAATTTCATTCCGTTACTTCCACAGGCTTCGCAAAATAGCGGAAACATGACATTTTCGCTACTTCCGCCATTCCACCAGTGCCACAAAATAGCAGAACAGCGGTTTTCCGACAGTTTCCGCAATTTTTCTGCAATTCCGTAATTTGCAGAATGCCGGCGGAATTAGCGGAATGTCTGCAGAAAAGCTGCGGTGTGGCACAGGCAATTCCGAAATGGCGGAATGGAATTGCAGCGCAGTAACATCTGCTGCCGCATCAGCCCTAAAGTCAATGAGGCAATGTTAGACCTTTCCTTTTGGCTAAGTGTTTGGCAGACAGGTATGGGAGTTGGGTAGAAGTTTCTAAGAGGCAGGGTAGTATTTTTAATATATTTTAATGTATTTTTTATACATTGTAAGCTTCCCTGAGCCATAGAGGAAGGGTGGGGTATAAATTTAAATAAATAAAGTTGTGCTGGCAAAGCTGAAAGTTGTGAGAGCTAAGCAGAACTCTCGGCTTCAGCGGAATAAGCTACATAAAGATAGGCTGCCAACATAACTGGGTGTAACTTGGTTTTAAAAAGGATTAGATACGTTTTTAGAGAAAAGATCCATAATTGACTATTTGCCAAGGTGGCTGAAGAGTGTAACCTTTGAGTGTTGGGAGCTGAGAGCAAGTAGCAGGGAATGCGTCACTCCATTATGACCTGTTGTGTATTTCTCTGAAGTGACCAAACATGGTCACTATTGGAGACAGGCTGCTGGGCTGGATGTACCATTTGTCTGACCCAGCATGGCACTTCTAATGTTCTTTCTTACAAGTTTATGGTTTATCTCCATAATAAATGTGTAATGTTCAGTTAGTGATGATAGTGTAGTGATGCACATTTCTGAAGGAAGGAGAGAAAGACAGATATCAAAAGAAATAAGCAAATAGCAATACAAATTAAATACTAGTCTCATTGACTTCTTGTACATCTGTATGGTGTTAACTGGAGTATAATTATGGGTCACATTTTCAGTAAAATTCTCCATCAATCTTTTCAAAATTTGAGTACCTTATTTTATTACATGCAAAATTAATTTTGGAAAATGTCACCAGACTTGTGATTTTTTTCTCACCAAAATTTCTAATATATGCTTGGCAATGCAGTCCTATAGCCAGTGTAGACTAGTGGATATGATGTTGCATTTTGACCTGGTAGTCTAGTGTGTAAATTCTGTTTTAGCTATGAACTCACTGGCCTTGCACAAGTCATTATCTCACAGCCTCCGTTTTCCATGTGTAAAATGGAAATAATAATCCACTTACCTCACAAGATTGCTGTGAGGGTAAATTGGATAAGGACCATAAAGCACTTTGAACACTGAAAGTGCTAAAGAAATAAGTAATAGTATGTGTTTATTTCTTTGCTAAATTACAACTGCAGATTACAATTATAAAACGAATAGGATGGGAATGATGATAAACCCAACCTTTCTCTTGTTGAGTATAAGCAACATTGCCCAATAATTAAATTGTTTTGATTTAACAGTGGGAGCTTTTTTCATGGTATGAGTCAGTAATACAAAATTCATTAGCAATGACATTTTAGCCCTTGAAATGCTTTGGCACTTAATAATTATGTTCAAGACTGGGTTGAAAAATTATGATTGTAGATCTTCCCTTCTAGTTTTCTGTACACATTATGTAAAGTCATCATTTTGTTTGAAGTAATAATCATGAGTAAATATTTTTAAACAACTGAGGAGGAGATCTTTTCTGCCAAGGGTCCTGAAAACCTCTTATTTTATTAGCCACATAGTGCTCGGGGGAGGGGGGAGAATAATTTTATTTTCAGACTGGAATTTTTGTAAACATAAAAGAGAAACCTGCTTGAACCATATAGTGATTGTTGTATACTAAGTGTACTTCACATTTTGTTTACTTTGACATGTTATCTTACATTTGCCCTTTTTTGCTCTCCTTTGCTCTTACAGTATGTTCCTCCAGACCTCTGCATTTGTAACTTTGTACTGGAGCAGTTGCTCTCTGTCAGAGCCCTTCAGGAAATGTTGGCCAACACAGGGGACAATGCCAGTGAAGGGGTAAGTAAATTATTTTCATTTTGGCATGAGGAAGATGCCTAAAATAGACTGTTTGTCATTTTCTTATTTCAAAGAGATCAGATTGGGGTAGTAGGACCTTCAATCTTCCTTTTATTTTGAATCCTTTCTTCTCTCATCCTTTTTGATCTGTCAATTTCTTTTGCATTGGAAATCCAGGTGCATTTATTTGTCAGCTGACAAAGAAGGCAATGATCCTTTTCAGAGACTATTATTATACTACCACTCCATAATTTGGGGTAATTTCAGATGTGACAATACCATGGTCAACCACCGTGAATCCCCTGTGGTGGCTGTTGGTATCGTTATGTCTGTTGTGATTCCCACCAGATGTTCACTCCAGTGAATCACTGCCGGGAATCACAGTGACCACGGTTCTGGACCTCTGGCCGTCTGAAGATCCAGAATCATGGTGGGATTGGGCCCCAACCGTGGTTGGATTGGCCACGATCCAAGATGGGTCACAGGTAACGTTCGTGGTCCTGACTACGGGACGGGATTGGCCGCTATGCCCGCCCATCTCCTGGAGGGCGGGCGGCCTGGGGAGTGCGGGGGGGCGCGGGACTGTGCGGCCACACATTGCGTTGCACAGCCCCACCCCCTCCCTGATCCCCCTCCAGAATCAGGCCGGCACGTCTAAAGGACGGCCGGTCTGATTCCTGACTGGGATCCGAAATGGATCCCGGTCCGTGGTTGAGCGTGGCAGGCCTGCAGGCCCGGCATGTCTAAAACTACCCAGACTGCTGGAAGATAGAAGATAGCAACCTTGGGAATGCTTCTAGCTTTTGCCAGCCCAAGGTGTTTGAGACCCTCAGATTGCTTTTGAAAAATGTTATGTGGTGGGTAGTATATTACTGTTCTACTAGCAATAACAACAGTAGAAGAACAGAGGATTAAATCCTTGTCAGGAACATGGGGCTCGGGTGCAGTAAGTTCAGGATCAGTGCAGGAGAGGGTTAATGCAGGATCAGGGTCCAAAATCTTTGTGCAGGGTCAAATCTGGAGGGCCTCAAATTGGAGTGTGCAGAAGGCATCCCTTTTGTTTTAGTTTTTGGTTTTGTTTGATAAAAATGATTCATTTTAGGTTTTTCTTTGAAAACCCATTCGTTTTTGTTGTCTTTTGGGTTTTTTTTTTAGTAAAATATATATAAAAAAATAAATATTACAGAGCATGTGCAAAAGAGCTGCCGGATCATTTGTTTAAGTAACTAATGTTTTTAAAATGAATGAATAAGCAAGTGTTTGTTTGTTTTCATTCATTTTTGTTTAAAAACATTTTAAAAAACAACAAAAACCCCATGTGTGTACAAAATGGCTACTGGGACCATTCTGCACAATCGCACCCTTTTTCAAAATGGCACTAGCAGCATCACCACTATTTTAGAGAAGAGCAGATGATCTTCCACTGCATATGTGCAGACTGACTGCTCTTTTCCAAAATAGTGGTGATGCTGCAAGAACCACTTTGGAAAAGGGCATGCATGCTCATAACAGTCTGGTGGCCATTTGTGCATGCAGAGTGATTTTTATTTTATTTTTTTAAACTTTTTAATTAAAATGGCTGATAGGGTCGTTCTGCTCATGCACAGGTTTTTGTTTTTTAAAAAAATATTTTTACTTTTTAAATGAAAATGAATAAAAGCAAACACATGTAATTGCTTATTCATACATTTTCAGAATGTTAGTTATTAAAACTAATGGGGCTCCATTCATTTTAATAACTAATAAAAACAAAACAAATGCATACCCCTATCTCAAACAGGGGTCAACACATGGACCAGGAGATAGGGCAGGCCAGGAAATGGACAGACAGGGCTGACGGCTGAACAGATTGGATGGGGCCAGGCAGGCGTATGGATGGGCTGGACAGGCAAGGCAGGTGTATGCAGACGGACAGACTGGACAGGTGAGGCAGGCTGACTAGGCAAACAGACAGTAAGGGCAGAAGGACTTGGTTCCAAGAAGGGAGCTCAGAAGGGCCAGCCTCTCAGTGGTCCAAAAGACACACCAGGAACAGGGTGTGCAGAGCCGGTCCAGGGATACCAGGAGATAACACAGAAGGCAAAGCACAGGAACCAGGAAGTGAGTGATGATCTGCCCCAGCTCCCATGGCTGCTGACTGACCTTACATACAGGCCAACAGGCAGCTAGGAAGCTGGGGTTGTGGAACAAGGCTGTGGGGGTGTGTGTGGCCTGGCCAGCATGGTGGAAGGCCATCATTGCTAGCCCTGCGACCTAGCCAAAGTGTATCAGTAGCATGGAGGTGCCAGCCTGTGTGCTCAGGGTCCTAAGGATGCTGGTTCAAGGCTAGGGTCCTGACAATCCTTTGGTTCAGCTTTGTACAAATGTTCAGTTGTATTGCATTTAATTAAGAGGTCTTATTGAAACATTTTGAAGTGACACAATTCCCTTGCCTTAAATATAGTATCCCAAAGTTAACTATTAAGTGTTAAATCCCATGTATCAAATCAATAAATTAAAATCATTTTAGTTAATCATGATGCACTTTACTTTTTACTTCACATATTAATATGTGATATTTTTGTTATGGATCCAATAAAAAATCAATTACCCAAATTTAACTAAAACCTGTGTTTCAAATTGTTTGTTTAAATGACCTAATATGTGGAGAGGGGATAGGCATTCACATTTTATTATTATTATTATTATTATTATTATTATTAGCAAGCATTTATATAGTACAAGCAATGTACTTGGCACTTTACAAAGTAATGGAATAGACACAGTCCCTGTCCTAGGACTTACAATCTGAGAGATGTGGTGTGGGGGTGGGGGATGAGGCAAGACAAGGGGTGTAACATTCACAAAGATGTCAGGTCTCAGGTGCATGTGCTTGGCTTGGTTACACTGAGAATGATACACATGTGGAAACAATTCATTATAGGTTACCTATTTATGTGTTCTGGACCTCAACATATGAAAACTCAACAAAAATAATTTAAGTGATGTTAACAGTTATTTATTTATATTATTTTGTTAAATTTATTGGTCACCCCCTCATGCCTACGGCATCTTGGGGCAGCTTACAATATCATAAAAACACAATAATACTCATAAAATCATCAACAATAAAAAGTCACACAAACCCCACAATAATTTATAAAACATCACTAAAACCCCAAACCCTCCTCCCTACCCCACCCTCCCCTCTGAAGGCCTGGGCGAACAGCCAGGTCTTGCAAACTCGTCAAAAGGCCAACAGTCCTGGGGCCAGGTGAGCCGCCTCCGGAAGTGAGTTCCATAAACGTGGCCTGGTCACAGAGAATGCCCTCTCCATTGTGGCCCCCCGTTTAACATGGGGGACCGCCAGAAAGGCACCCCCAGTAGACCAAAGGGATCGCTCTCAGGCGCAGAGGGCGAGGCGGTCCCTGAGATATGAGGGGCCCAGACCGTGTAGGGCTTATAGATCAATACTAACACCTTGAATCTGGCTCGGTATGCTACAGCCAGCCAGTGCAGAGCACAGGTGTTATGTGCTCACACCGCCGGGGACGGGCCGCCGCATTCTACACTAGCTGCAGCCTCTGAACCAAAAACAAGGAAAGCCCCACGTAGAGTGCATTGCAGTAGTCTAGCCTCAAGGTGATGAAGGCGTGAATGAGAGTGGCCAGGTCGGGCCCGGAGATGTATGACCGAAGCCTCCGCACCAGATACAGCTGGCGAAAGGTGGATTTAGCCACCGCCTCCACCTGCTGATCCAGACAGAGGCCCAAATCCAAAACCACCCCCAGACTCTGAACCTGATGAGCAATAGGAAGACGAACCCCCCCCCATCAGAGGGGCCAGCACCTCCCTCGCTCTTCCCACCACCATCACCTCCGTCTTTTCAGGATTGAGCTTCAGTCTGCTCTGCCGCATCCAATCCACCACGGCCTCCAAACATTGGGAAAGTAACGAGACAGCGAGTAACGAGACAGTAACAAGTTGAGCATAAAACTACATGTGCATGAACCCCACCACACCCCTGCTGCCATAAAAAGGAGCTGCCTGCCCTGCAGGTGACTGTGGAGTGAGGGAAGCTGCTGTTGGGGCCTGCTGCGACTGGGATGGTTGCTGTGACCATCTGCCTTACCGGGACGGCCCATCCCCCTCCCCCTCCCCCCAGCTCCCATAAAAAGGAGCTGCCTGCCCTGCAGGCGGGTGCCTGTGGGTGGCACCAAAGGTGGTGGCCATTTGTAGGCTGTTAGTGGGCCTGTTTAGGGACAGGGTTGGAGGATTTGTTTGCTTTTTTTTTTTTTTTTTTAAATTGTGATGTTGAATTTGGATGGGCGAGCAGAATTGTCACAGGTAGAGAGAGTGTTCTGCCCCCCTGTGAGGGGGGAACCGGCACAGGGGAAGTGGGTGAGAGTGAGTGCCATGACCCCTCTGTGAGAAGGGGTCTGAGCATTATTATTATTATTATTATTATTAACAAACATTTATATAGCGCCAGCAGTGTACCTGGCACTTTACAAAGTAATAAAATAGACACGGTCCCTGCCCCTAGGGCTTACAATCTGAGAGACAGGAGCTGGGGGAGAGACTTAGGAAGGGGAACAGAGGGAGAGACAAGGGGTCTAACATTCATGAAGATGCGAGGTCTCAAGTGCACGTACTTGGCTTGGTTACGATGAGAATGACAGCAGGCAGGTCCATGTTGCAAGGATAAGGGTAAACCGATCGTAGGTATAGGAATAGTGGCTCAGCAGGATAAAGAGTCAGACAGAGCAGAGCGAAAGAGGTGAGTTTTAAGGAGAGATTTGAAGGTATGAAGGGAGGGGGCAAGGCGGATGTGGACAGGGAGGGAGTTCCAGGCATGGGGGGCAGCAAGTGAGAAGGGACGAAGGCGCTTAGGGGAGCAGGGAAGGCGTGGAAGGGTGAGAGAAGGGACAGAGGAGGAGCGAAGTGCACGGGCTGGAGTATGGAGGGCGATAAGTGCAGAGAGGTAGGGGGGAGCAAGGTTGTGAAGAGCTTTATAGGTGAAGACTAGGAGCTTGTGCAGGATTCGTTCAGGAAGGGGAAGCCAGTGAAGCGAAGAGAGGAGGGGCTGCACATGGTCGAAGCGACTGGCGAGGTAGATGACCCTGGCAGCAGAGTTTTGGACAGAGATGAGGGGAGAAAGGTGAGACCGGGGAAGGCCAGTGAGAAGGAGGTTACAGTAATCGAGGCGAGAGATGACCAGAGCATGAACAAGAGTTTTGGCAGACGAGACAGAGAGAAAAGGGCGAATCTTAGCAATGTTATGGAGGGAGAAGCGACAGGATTTAGCAACAGAGTCAATGTAGGGTTTAAAAGAAAGGGCTGAGTCAAAGATGAAGCCTAGGCTACGGGCTTGGGGGACAGGCAGGATGGTGACTCCATCAATAGTTATTGACAGTGAGGAAGGAGAGGAAGGATGAGGGGGGAAGATAAGGAGTTCAGTTTTAGCCATGTTGAGTTTGAGTTGACGTTGAGACATCCAGGTAGAGATGTCAGAGAGACAGTTGATGAGACGAGCTTGAACAGAGGGAGAGAGAGAGGGAGTAGAGAGATAGAGTTGAGTGTCATCAGCATAGAGGTGGTATTGGAAGCCATGGGAGGCAATGAGTTTGCCTAAGGATGAGGTATAGATCGAGAAGAGGAGAGGGCCAAGAACAGAGCCTTGAGGAACACCAACTGAGAGGGGGAAGGAGGAGGAGGCGGAGTTGGAGAGAGACACATTAAAGGAGCAGTCAGAGAGGTAGGAGGAGAACCATTTATGGACAGAGCCACAAAAGCCAAGGGAGTGAAGGGGATGGGAGAGAATTCCATGGCAGAAGCTAAGGCAGGAATGAAGGCAGCAGGGGGTGACCTTCACCTTAACTTCCATCCCATCAAATCAGTCAAAAATATCTATCCTGACACATACCTTAACTTCTGTGGCATGACAGCAGTTAATGGCTGCTTATTGTAGCTTCGATAATGGTGAGCCTTCCGTATTCTGGTTTCCAATGCTTATGTAATAGTTTCTCTTACATTTTCTTAGTACACCATAACTTCTGGTCCATAAGAGGCAGTCAGTGCATTTCATAGAGTGTCACCTTTTGAAAACTGTTTCCTCAGAGAAACAGGGCTCTGGGGTTGAGTAAGAGGGTAGTGGGGCATACTAGTGGTTTGTGGCAGCCCTTAAGGCAGAGCTTCTATCTTGTCTGCTCCTCATTTGCTGAGAATGGGATCATTGGAGCCAGTTTTTCACACTTCTGTTTCCATGGGTTCGTGTATCTAGGTCACCCTGTTGTATCCCCACCCTCTGGGTTGTTCCCTAGAAGCAAATCCTGGCTGAAAGTGCAAGACTAAAGTGTGCATACATGGAGCATGCCGAAGGGTAACGCAAGCAAGTGTATAGAACATGTGCATTGCTATCATGACCAATGATTATTTCATCTTGCTTACAAAGTTTCATTAATTGAATTACTTAGTGCATTGGTTCCCAAACTGTGGTCCGCGGACCCCTGGGGGTCCGTGACGCACTGCCAGGGGGTCCGCGGGCCTCCTCTTGTGTCCTGCTTGGTTGTTTTTTTTGTGTGTGTATTTTTTGTATTGCTGAGCCACGCGGCATGGTGACTGAGCTCGGTGTCGGCACGCCACAGACTCCGAGCTCAGCCACTGACACAAGCAGAAGAAGTTTAAGGCACTTCTGCCCTCAGCAATCCCCTCAAAGCAGTGGGTTTAAAAAACTAGCAGGTGCAAGCTGCAAGCGGGTAACGGGCGCGAACTTTGCAGGGTGACTTGCCTCACTCCCGGGAGGGGTGTCTGTCTGCAGGCCCAGCCCAACGAGCCTGGGGCTGCAGCGTGCAGCCTTGCGGGGGAGAGACCGCTTCCCTCCCGCCCTACTTAACCGGAGGAGTGAGCAGCAATACACAGAAAGTTATAGCAGTGAGGAGCCACATCCTCCGGAGCTGGACCTGCTGCAGCTGCTGGGCTGGGCTGCGGGACATCAACATCACCTGCCTGCTGCCCACCTCCCCGGCACCATGTGACAGCGGCAGAGCAGAGGAGGGGGCAGCCGGGGGGGGGGTTCGCTCTGAATCTCCCGTAGTTTTAGTTTGGGCTCGAAACTTCGGTGAGGCTGGAGCGCGGGACGGAGCCAGGCGGCAGGCAGGTATGAAGGGGGGAAATTAACGTGGAGAAGGGATGGCTGTTGATTGGAGGGTAGTAAGAGGCTGGCAAACATTGCTATTGGCTTGATCTTCTCTTCTGCATTGTCCTCTTAGGCTGGTGAATTGATACCATGAACCGGTGGCTAAAGAAAGTGAGGCTCACAGGGCAGGAAGGACAGGCAGCAAGCTTGCCAGATAAGGAAGGGC
>QEPC01010852.1:1931257-1944753 GCA_003113815.1 Sphenodon punctatus
CTCGCCTCGCCTCTGGGTCACTCTTACTCTTTTTTAAAACAAAAAGCCAGGCTGGGCAGGGTGGGTGGGGGGTGTCCCCCCTTCCACCCGCGCAGCCTGGGAGGGGGAGGGAATTAATTTATTTCATTGGTTTTAATGGGGACACAGCGCCCCATTAAAACCAATGAAATAAAACCGGTACCGGTATACCGGATTTAATCCGGGAATCCGGTTTTCGTAGAACCGGTAAATCCGGTAACCGGTAATGGGCCCGGGGTCCCACCACTACTCTCCACTCCATCTCTGTATTGCTGTTATCAACAGCCACCCATGTCTGCTCTCCTCCTTTCTGACCAATTTTGACTCCTGGCTAACTTTTTTCCTCTCCGACAACATTCCCACCCTCATCCTTGGGAATTTCAACATCAATACTGATGTCCCCTCCCATCCTACTACTTCCTGCTTCCTCTCTCTTATCTCTTCCTTCGACCTCCATCTCTAGACCCACTGCCCCACACACGACTGGCCACTCCCTCAACCTTGTCTTCTCTAAAAATTGCTCTGTCTCAGACCTCTCTTTTGACACCCTTCCCATCTCTGATCACCATTTTTCCACATTCCATATCTCCTACTCCCCTCCCCCCTCTTGCCCATCTTCCTTCTCCTTCCATGACTGTCAATCCATTTATGCCTTGAACTTCAGCTGAGCTGGTTATCTCTTGAATCAGCCTGAGCTGGTTATGCTGTTGGTTTTATTGTGTTTGGGCTGTGTGTTAGTTTTTAGATGTGTGTGTGTGGGAAGGGTAGCCTCCTTTAATTCAATATCTCCTCTGGATAGTAGATATCTGTTTTAGGGAGAACTCTATTAGGAATTTTAACATATTACAGGTGGGAGGTATATTATTTGTGTTTTAAAGGGATTTGGCCAGGATAGTGTGTGTTTATTATGAGGGGGACAAGGGGGTTGGGTCAGGGAGAATAGGGCCACTCCCCTTGGTGAGAGGAAGGGAGGTGACCCTGGGGGATGGGGGGAGGGCTTCCCCATGAGAGGGGAGGCTATGCTGGGTAGGGGGGAGCAAGGACTCCTGGTGAGAGGGGGAGATCCAGGATGGGGTCGGAGGGGATCTAGGGTAGTGGGTTGGGGGGAAGCAGACTCTGCCGCCCAGTGAGACGGGCGAGCATTGCCTGAGGGATAGGGTGGGGAGACTCCCTGTGAGAGAGGAAGTCCTGGGGAGGGGGGATGGAGGAGGTTGGGGGTGGGATCTCCCTCACAGTCCAGGCGGGATGGCCAGGGAATGGGGGCTGGGGGGACAACCGGGGGGTAGGCACAGCCATTGGGGTCGTGATGGGCCAGGGGAGATATTTTCTCAGGGGGAGGAGAGTGGGAGTGGTTAGGTGGGACATGTGCTTAGTGCACGTCCTACTTGCCCCTCCCCCAGCAGATGAGCATGTGGATCTTGGTCAGGGGGCCCTCAGCCCAGTTTTGGTGCTGTTAAATGCAAGGCCGGTGGCTAATAAAGCAACAGTCCAGGAGGTGATCCTGAACTCTGCCGCCAATCTCTCATGTATCACAGAAATCTGGCTAGACAATAAATCGGGGCCTATCTTGGCTGAGCTGCAGCTGGAGGGAATGGGGGGGCGGTGTAGCTATGATTTTTAAAGAGCGGTGGTCTGTGAAGAGGTATCTGGTGTGGACCATAGTAGGCATTGAAGGTCTCCATCTTGTGTTCGATTTGGCGGAGGGCAGTTGGGGAGTGCTGCTGGTATACTGTGCACCTACCAATACGGCAGCCTCCCTGCATACTCTGGCAGAGGCAGTGTCGTAAGTGGTGTTGCGGTCCTCCAGAATGATAGTCCTGTGGGACCTCAACATTCACGCCGATGCTGTGCTTGGGGGAGCCGAGCTTGAGTTCATGGCCGCCATGGCAACCATGGGCCTGTCACAGAGGGTCAACAGCCTGACACACCTTGGAGGGCATACCTTGGACCCCATGTTCTGCACTGGCCTTGAGGCAAGTGCTTAGTTAATGGGGGAGATATCAACTGTGCCCTTGTCATGGATGGATCATTACCTCCTACAGACCTCTCTTCTAGCACATGTATGCCCCCAGCAGGGTGTGGGACCTATTAGGATGGTCCGCCCTCAGAGGCAGATGGACCTGGTGCAGTTTCTAGGCGCTCTGAGGGAGTTACCCTCTGACCTTGACGACCGTCTCATTAAGGACCTCGTCAAGCTATGGAGTATCTTGCTGACAGAGGCCAGCGATCAAACGGCTCCCAGGCATTCGTTGCCCAGGCGGCAGCCCCGCAGACCTCCTCTGAGTTGCTGCGGGTTCTGAAGCAAGAGGGGCGATGGTTGGAGCAATGGTGGTGTCGATCTCGCACTGAAGCCAACAGATTGCGACATGGAGCTAGTTTATGAGCCTATGCGGATAGCAAAGAGGGAGTTCATTTCTGCCCTTGTAGCAACCGCTAAATCCCATCCAACGGAGTTGTTCTGGGTGGTGAGGGGGCTAGTCAGTCCAGCCTCCCACAACCCAGGGTTGAGTCATCTTCCTCCCGCTGTGACCTTTTTGCGGATTATTTTGCGGATAATCGCTTGTATTCACCAAGACCTCAATGCTGCACTTAATGAAGTGGTGGAGGTAGAGGGTGTAGAAGCCCTAGCTTGTCCAATTTTATCGGATCACTTTCAGTTGGTGATGCCCGCTGACATGGTGTGGGTGCTTGGGGCTGTTCGAGCCACTTCTTGTGAATTAGATCTGTGCCCATCCTGGCTAGTTAAGAGCTTCTGGGAGACATTGGGGCTGGTGCTGGCCGGGGTGGTCAGCGCCTCCCTATGGGAGGGCAGAGTGCCGAGCTGTCTCAAAGAGGCAGTGGTGTGGCCTCTGCTCAAGAAACAATCGCTTGATGCTGACTCCCCTGCCAGCTATCGGCCTGTCTCTAACCTTCCCTTTTTAGGGAAGGTTATTGAACAGGTAGTGGCTCAGCAGCTCCAGGGGCATCTTGACCACATCAGTTATCCTTCGCAGTCTGGCTTCCGTCTGGGTCATGGTACTGAGACAGCACTTGTGGCCTTGGTGGATGACCTTTGCCGAGAAAAGGGCCAGGGTCAATCGACCCTACTGGTCCTTTTAGATCTATTGGCAGCATTTGATACCGTTGACCACGGGACAGTGCAGGGGTGGGCGGGATCATTCTTGAATGGTTCCACTCATTCCTGACCAGAAGAACTCAGCAGATGGTACTCTGTGATTATTTTTCATCTTACCAAGACCTCCCGTGTGGGGTCCCGCAGTTCGGTTTTGTCCCCTCTCCTGTTCAACATGTATATGCAGCTGCTCAGCGAGGTGATCAGAGAGTTTGGGGTGAGGTGTCATCAGTATGCGGATGACACCCAACTGTACCTCTCATTTTCAACCGACCCAGGTCTGGCTCTCTTGGTGCTTACCCAATGTTTGGCAGCTGTGGGGGACTGGATGAGGGCTAACTGACTGCAACTGAATCCTGACAAGATGGAGGAGGTGATGTTAGTGGGTAGGTCAGTGGAGTTGACAGCTCCATCGATTTAGGGGTGCTCCTCGATGCGCAGCTCCACTTGGATCTCCAGGTGGAGCTGTGGTGAGGCGTGCCTTCCACCAGTTACATCTGGTGCAGCAGCTTGGGCCGCTGGTTTCAGTTCCGGACCTGGCCACGATCGTCCATGCTTTTATTACCTCTCGATTAGACTACTGCAACGCGCTCTATGTGGGGCTACCTATAGTGATGGCTCAGAAGCTGCAGCTGGTGCAGAATGCAGAGGCCTGGCTCTTGGTCGGGTTGGGCCACTGGGAGCAGATTACACCAGTGCTCTGATCTCTGCACTGGCTGCCAATAGTCTTCCGGGCCTGATTCAAAGTGTTGGTTTTAACCTATAAAGCCTTACACGGCCTGGGCCCTGCTTATTTGTGAGACCACCTCACTCCCCCGGGTTCTAGATCGGCCCCTGCAGTCGACCAGGGGTGCCTTTCTGGAGGTCCCCTGGGTTTCCCGGAGGCTGACACAGAATAGGGCATTCTCAGTGGCCACGCCACGCCTCTGGAATTCCCTCCCGGGGGGGGAGGGAGCATGTCATGCCACGGACCTTCCGGCCTTCCATAGGAACTGCAAAACCTGGCTGTTCCATCAGGTATTTGGTGAGGGGGAAGGGGGGTTGGAGAGGGAGAAGGGGGGTTGTTTGTGTTTTTTTATGCTTTATGTTTTTTAGTGTTTAAAATTGTTTTATACTGTATTTATATTATTTTGTTAGCCACTCTGGGCTGCCTGTGGCAGGATAGAGCGGGATATAAATGCCGTAAATAAAATAAATAAATAAACTTTGCTTCCTCTCTTTCCCTCTTCTCTCATCAGTCTCTTCTGCCTCATCAACTGAATCTGCTGTCTCTGCCTTCAATGGTTCTCTGTCCTCTACCCTAGACTCCCTCGCTCCCAGTCCCCTCTCCTCCCACCCTACCCACTCCTTTAACCCCTGACCCTGGCTCACACCCTCCATACGCCACCTCCACTCCTGCACTTGTGCTGCTGAGCACCTCTGGAGGAAATCTCACAGCCATGCGGACTTTCTCCCTCTCTTTCCTCAGCTCTGCCATCTCCCTTGCTAAACAGCACTACTTTGCCATCTGCATTGAATCCTGTTCTCATGACCCCCGTCACCTCTTCTCAACCCTTAATTCCCTTCTCAAGCCTCCTGTCCTCTACCCCCTCTTTTCTTGCTGCTCAGGATCTCACCTCATTTTTCTCTAACACAATAGATAAACTCCGCCTTGATATTGCTTCCCACGCCTCTCCATCCTGTCTTCCTTCCCCCTAACACCCCTTGAGGAAACCACCTCCCTGCTCTCCACTTCCAACCCTTCCACTTGTCCCCTTGACCCTATCCGTTCTGACCTCCTGACTGCTATTGCACCCACTGTCTACCCATCCCTCCTGCACATAGTCAATCTCTGCCTCTCTACTGGCTCCTTTCCCTCTGCCTTCAAACATGCCACTGTTTCTCCTATCCTCAAAAAGCCTATCCCTCTAATTACCATCCCATCTCTCTCCTCCCTTTTGTCTCTAATCTCCTGGAACATGCTGTGTACACCCATTGCCTTGACTTCCTCCCTGCCAACTCCTCCCTTGACCCTCTCCAATCTGGCTTCCACCCCCTCCGCTCTACTGAGAATGCTCTTTCTAAAATTAGGGATGGGTGAACGTGGTTCGGATGTTCAGAGTTCGAACCGAACTTGGTCTGTTCGGACATCCGAATCGAATGTCCGAACCGAACTCTCGAACAATCGAACAGTTCGGTCATGTTCAGACAAGTTCGGATAAGTTCGGAGGCAGGAAAAATGTCTTTCCAGGGCTGAAAATTAGGTTTCGGTTTTGATTTCATTTCGGTTTCGATTTCACTATTTTTGAATGTTCAGCCAAACCGAACTCAGCTGAACCAAACCATCGAACCTGAACTCGGGTTTCGAACCGAACGACCGAACATCCGAACCGCGTTCTGTTCACCGATCCCTAGCTAAAATAACTAACGCCCTTCTCATAGCAAATTCCAATCTTCTCTACTCCATCCTTGTCCTCCTCTATCTCTCTAATGCTTTTGACACTGTCATCCACTGCTTACTTGACTCCCTCCACTCCCTTGGTTTCCATGGCTCAGTCCTCAGCTGGTTCTCTTCCTACCTCTCTGACCGATTGTTCAATGTGTCTCTTGCTGGTGCCTCCTCTACTTCTCTTCCCCTCTCAGTTGGAGTTCCCCAAGGTGCCCTTCTTCGCCCTCTTCTCTCTATACACTCTGTCCCTAGGCAAACTCATATAATCTCATGGCTTGCAGTATCATCTGTATGCTGATAATACCCAACTCTATCTCTCCACCCCACCCTTTCTCTCCCTCTATCCAGTCTCACCTCACTAACTGCCTCTCTAACATTTCTGCCTGGATGTCTCATCGTCAGCTCAAACTTAACATGGCTAAAACAGAACTCCTCATCTTCCCCCCCTAATTCTTCCTCTCTCCCCCCTTCTCTGTCTTCATTGATGGGGTCAACATCCAACCCGTCCCTCAGGCACATAGTCTAGGGTTCATCTTTGACTCCTCCCATTCCTTTAAACCTCAAATCGATTCTGTTGCCAAATCCAGTCACTTCTCTCTGCACAAAATTGTTAAGATCCATCCTTTCATCACTGTTTCTTCTGCTAAAATCGTTGTTCAAACCCCGGTCATCTCTCACCGTGACTATTGCAACCTCCTTCTCACTGGCCTTCCTTGCTCTCACCTTGCTCCTCTCATTTCTATTCATACCTCTGCTGCCGAGGTCATACACCTTGCCCGCTGCTTTGACCATGTACAGCCCCTTCTCTCCTCTCTCCACTGGCTCCCTCTTCCTGAACGCATTCTGCACAAACTCCTGGTTTTTACCTACAAGGCTCTTCATGGTCTTACTCCCCCCTATCTCTCAGCACTCATTTCCTGCTACACTCCTGTCCAGGAGCTCTGCTCCCCCTCTGCCACCACTCTCGCCTGCTCACAGCTCCCCTGATTCTCAAAACACATCTGCCCCTTTTCCCTGACAGCACCCCATGCCTGGAACTCCCTCTCTGACACATTTGCTCGGCTTCCTCCCTCCAAATCTTTAAATCCCTCCTCAAAACCCACCTCTTCCGTCAAGCTTTCGCTGACTCCTCATTCCCCTCACCCCCTTGCTGACTTATCCTGAATCATCGTATCTTGTGCAACATTAAATGAGTAACTACACCTTTGTAATTAAGCCAAGCACGTGCACCTGAGACCTCACGAGTTCATGTATGTATCCTTGTCTCTTCCTCTGTTTCCCCCCCACCTCTTTGTCTCTCCCCCACCCCCCTTGTCTCTCTTAGATTGCAAGCCTGCTAGAGCAGGGACCGTGTCTCTTTCTTACACTTGTAAAGTGCCAGGTGCATTGCTGGTGCTGTATAAATGCTTATTAATAATAATAATAATTAATAATTCATAAATAACGGTCAACTAGCCACCAAGAATATCTCTCTGCATGCTCTCATTGTGAAAACTTGGCATGCAGATGGCACCTACTTGCAAAAGGGCGCTCCTGTCTGATGTCAGAAGCTATGATGGGACATTAGGGAAGAGATAATCTTTTTCATGTCTGTGGCCCAAGTGGTTTAGGACTTTATAGGTCAAAACCAGCACCTTGAATTGTATCTGGAAGGCTATTAGTAGCCAGTGCAGACTTTGGAGCACCAGTTCAGACTGCAGATTCTGGAGCATTAGATTCTGGAGCAATGATGAATGTGTTGAAAGACTGCTTATATGCATCCCTGTAGAACGTTACGGTTGTAGTGCATTCTCTGGTGAATATGTGGTTGTGCTAAGGGATCTCTCTCTCTCTCTCAAGTAAAGTACAGGTAGGTATATTTACATGCTGAAATTTTCACTTGCTGCTGAATTATTTTCTTGGTATACTTTGTTCACTTCATGTAAACTTTGAGCAGTATGAGTGAGTGTATGTGTACAGATTTTTATTATTGCAAATAATATAAATTTTAAATAGAATTTCTGATTAGCAATTTGAACTTAATTGTTTATTTAATACCAAAACTCTTGGTTGTTATAGTTAACAAAACAATTGGAAAGTGTGTCTGCTAAACTGTTGCACTGGAGTTTAGCAAAAGTAGTTAGTTTAGATCATGTTCCTTGGCCAAATTCATCCTCATAAATGTAATTATATAGAACTACTGCAGTACCATGGCAGTAATTTACAGCTTCCTGCTGTTCATTTGAAATTTTAGTATGGTGCTTGCCTTTGAGTTTCCTGATGGTTTCAGTACTGCAATGGAAAAGCGAGGACTCTTAAAAACAATATCTTTACTTATTTAAATCAGTTACAAATGCCTACAGGTGTATACTGTCCCTTGCATCTTTGTTGTGTTAATATATGGATAAAATTTGTTTAACTGTTTGAAAAAAACAAACACCCACAATAAATTCAGGTGTGCAGCTAAATTGCCATTTACCATTTTGTTTTTGACCTCGCTAGCTTACTGACCTCTCCGAATGGGTATGTTCTTCATTATTTCATTTTTTCATTCATTTGCTCATTCACTCATTCATTAGTATACATGCACCGCATGGAAATGACCCATTTGTACTTGTAATAAATTAAACCTGTCATTTTTAAGTGTTCAGAAATTGTTTCATTCTTTATCCCTTTTATTTCTGGTGGTTTTGGATGTGGCCAGCAGGTACGGGCTAATTATCACTTAATTAAATATTGGTCTGAATTTCTTTTTCCTTACAATAATTGCTCTTTTTAATTGTTAATCATCCGATTATGAGGTTGCATGGTACCCAAGAAGTTGTACGAAAAAAATCATAAAACGTTTTAGCAAACTTGTACCACTTCATATTCCACTTCATATTCCTCAAGGATAACAGGGTCTGTTGTGCCCCACTGGTTCATGCCCCCCAGTTGTATTTTTTTTTTAAATAAAAAATTGAAGGTGAATAATAGAACACTAACGGGGTATGATTGACCCCTATTGGAATGAATGGGAAAATGAAAGCACCATATGCCCAGGCTTATGGGGCCATATTTGCTCCATACACAATGTACAATTTTGTTTGCTTTCATAATATGCCATTTTATGTATGTACAGAATGTATTTATTTTTTTGGGTGGGGGGGATTATATCCCAAGTGGATAACTCCAGTTACCAACTTAAAGCAAACTTGTATCCTTAGATTCTTTACACAGCAGTTAACACTTTCATAGCGTGAAGCCTCAATTATGTTTTTTTACTTGCAAGGTTGTGTTGAAAAAAATGATCCTATTAGGCTGGAGGGGTCATTTTGACCCTACCATTAGTTACTAGGGCAGCCGGCTATTGAAATGCAGACAAGCTCCTAATAGCTGTCTGCTGTCTACCAGTGAGTTATCACCCACTTTATCTTTGTTTTCTTATGAATGGAGAGAACATTGGAATGATAACACTTTTTAACAGCTAGATGTTATCTCGTTTGCATATGAATGTGCTGTCCCTGACACTGGGGAGGGGGGGTTGTAGTAAACCCACAAACCTTTGTGTTGATGCATTTCTGTACCAACACATTTTTTTAAAAACTGTAGTCATATTCAAATCAGTCGTATCAACTGTGATGTAACGGGTATATCCTACACCATTAGCAGATTAATACAGAAGGTTTTCAAAATCAGAGCAGGGTTAATAGAAGATATCTGAAATCTTTGAAGAATTGTGCAATTGGTTTGATTCCCTGCATACCAAATTTTCAAACCACTGGTTTAATCTCTAAGGGTAATCATACAGCTGCTTCTAACTCAAGCAACTAGAAGCTCTATTGCAGCTTCAGATAGTATCATGGAACTGTAGTTTTACAATTCATTATAAATGAGGACTACATAATTAAATGGGGCGGGGGTTAGTGGGTGGAGGTGAGTCCCCCTTACTCAGCCCCCCTTACTCAGAATGGGTTGAGTAGTTCTTTACTTCATGAATGGTCCTAATGAAATAAGTTGGACACTTTAGAGTAAGATGCAACTGAGCATGAGTAAATGTTAGAGAAAAGGGGTGTTTCCCACATTCACTGTATTCTTGGTCTGAGTGTAGAGAACAACTCATTTGAAAATGAATTCCAGTATGGGAATCCATGCATATTGCCAGGACATATGGCAGCACCCATGCCTCTTCCTCTGACAGCGTTGAGTTCTTTCACACTATGTTTGATGTGGACAGATGTGCCTGATCCACATGATACCAAGATGATACCTAGCTGGCCTCCTGCAGGCAGCAGCTGATTGTCAGCCCTACCATAGTAACACCCTCCCTCCCCCCCCTCCCCCAATTTGCGACTGCAGGTGAGGGACTATTTTCACAAGTTATAATGGCTACATGTTAGTCAAAATACAGAGCGGTAGGTCTGTATTTTTCAGGGGCAACTGCCCAGCATTTGGCGCAAAGCCAAATTTGTGTTTGTATGTTCACATGAATACTTATGCATATATCAGGAGAGGACAACTATGGGACTATTTTAATGTGTACGGCTACCCATCTGACTTTATCGTCTGTGACTTTAAAATTCCAATTACAAATGTTTTCTGTGCAATCGGCATAGTTCTGCAGCAGTTATAATATTTTACAGATATTGCTGGATGAACAAAAGCAGTAATTGAGTGTTTTACATCTAAGAAAATTAACTCATGGAGGGAGATTGATAAAAAAAAATGCTTTTGTATGCACAACGGTAGACACACTTTGCACAATAAACTGCATTCATGTATAGTTTTTCAAATGTATGTACCAAAAAATAAATTTTGTTTTCAGGCATGTTATGAGGTTCCACCAGCACACAAAAGGAGGATACAGACACAGAATTTGGGTTAACCAGGCCGCAACTCATTATTAACCATGAATTGGCAGTCTGGTTAAAACATGGGAGGGGTAAACAAACCGAATCAGAACAACCAAAACCCACACCCCTCCAGTCAATATGTCCAGTGCCTCAGCTCAGAGATCCTGAATGGAATCTCCCGATCCATTCCCATTTCTTGCATCTATGTGTTGGAGTCCTGAGGAAAGAGTGACAGTTCCTGCACCAACTAGGGACAGCATGTATTGTGTGTAGTAGCACAATCCCTGCCACCCCTCCAGGGTTGGGTGAGGCTGTGAGTTGCTTATCCCCTGATCAGCTCCCTCTCACCTCACGTGAAAAGGGTGTGCCCCATACTTTTGAGTTCCATTCCATCCATGTTCCATTCCTGTTTTGTGAGCTCTCTTTTCCCTTGACAATGAGCTACTGAGTTGCAACAGTGAACAAAAGGAAGAACCACACAACCTGAACATTGGTGGGTGGGACAGCACTACAGGGAAGGCAGAAAAACCTTTCTTTATCCAATCTACCCAGTACCTAGGGAAAAATTCCTTTCCGGCCTGTTAAGGTGACCAGCTGAGCCTGTAGTGCCAGTCCAAGCAGATGGGTGAGTGGTTCTTTTTCATTCCAGAGCAGGAACTGATACTGGTCTGCTCTCCTTTCAGTGGGCAATGAGGGCAAGCCTATATACTCCCCTTGGGGACAGGCTCCACCCCTTAGTTTCCTCCCTGAAACCCCATGCATGGAGCAACAGATCCTTTTCAAACTGCCTTGCCTATCCCCCATTCCTCCAACTTTCCCGCCCTAATGGTCAACCCAATGGGAGAAAGGAGAAGGGGAATGAAGGTTCCCATAAGCACCCTCTGTAGCCCCCTCTCCATAAATGGGTGGTGGGTTCAGTGCCCCCCCACACACACGTGTGGGGGGGGCGGAATTATATTTAATTAACAATCTATGTACTCTAAATTTAAAAAAAATAATCCAGAAGTTTATTTTATATAGATGTCTCTCTACATTTGGAATGTTTATTGGAGTTTTTATACTGAATATTTATTTATTTACTTATTCATAGGAAAATATTTCATTTGAAAAGTTTGATTAACCCATATTTGAAAATATAACTTGTTTGCTGTTTTGTAATGAATTAAAAATGTTTAGGGCTTGTGAATACTCATCTCTTGATGAAGTGAAAGTGATAGAAAAATGTTGAATACATTCATATTGTTAATTTTCAAGCCCCATTTCATTTTGTCAGGAGGACTAGAAGTCTGCATGTATTCCAGACACAAATTTGAGTCAGTAGTCAAGTAGTATTAACTTCTAAAGACATTTTTTTTTAGCTTTATTGAATGTAACATGTTAGCTTGTGACCAGAGATTTTTAAAAAAAATATAATTTGCATTTCTTGATTTACCATTATCTACTACAAAAATGGTGAAGAGGTGCAAAATGTTTAATCAGAAATATGCAGCCTTTTATACATATCTTTTGAAATATGGTGTTCTATAAAAGATAATCTCAGTCCATTAGTAAGGGTGTTAACTGACTTGACAGATGCGGTTAACCCTGCGTTGGGGAGGAAAGTTTCCCCCAGCCGGGTACGCTCTGACTGCGAGAACACACATCCCTGCAGCCTACCCCAGTGAGGGAGGGAGGGTGGGGAACAACGTGCACCTGCTCCCTGCCACACCCCAGTGCTACTGCTGTCACCCCGCCCCCTGCCATGATGAACAGCCATTGCTGCCAATTACAGCTGCAGAGCTGGGAGGGAGCCCAGGGCTGGAACAGAAAGAGCTCCAGGTAAGGATTGAGGGACAGCGGCAGAGCTGTGGAGGGAGCCTACAGCTTGGAGAGTAGGGGCTATAGGAGGGGATGAGGGGCAGCAGGAGAGCTGTGGGAAGCTCAGGGCTGTGGGACCAGGGGCTGCAGGTGGGGATTCATGAGCAGAGGGAGAGCTACAGGGGCTACATGTGGGAACTAAGGGGCAGCAGGATAGCTGGGGAGAAGCTCAGGACTGGGAGACCAGGGGTTGCGGATGGGAATTGAGAGGTAGCAGCAAAACTGGGTGAAGCTCAGAGGTTGGGACACAAGGAGCTGTGGTTGGGGATTGAGAGATAGTGTCAGAAATGAGAAAAGGTCAGGGCTGGGGGAGTTGGGGCAGCAGGTGGGGACTGATGAGTAGCAACAAAGATGGGGGACAGGGTTGGGAGACCAGGAGCTGTGGATGGAGACTTAGGGCCAGTGGCTGCGTGGCAGAGCTGAAGGGACTGTAAGTGGAGATTGATGGGCTGTGGGAGACCTGAGGGGAGGGGCTGCTAGGCTGTTAAGAACATAAGTCGTACCATAGTGATTCAGACCAATGGTCCATCAAGCTCAGCATCCTGTCCTCCTACAGTGGCCAATCTCGATCGCATGGGAGAAGAACCAACAGTCACAATGGGCAATCCATTCCCCGTTGTTCACTCCCAGCTCCTAACAGTAGGAAGTTCATCCTGTAAGCTACTTGGCTAATAGCCATTAATGGATCTACTCTCTAAGAACTTATCCAGTCCTTTTATGAAACCAGCTATGCTACTGGCCTTGACAACGTCCTCTGGTAACAAATTCCATAAGTTAATTATGGAAACAAGTACCCTTTTATTTATTTTAAATCTGCCAGCAGCTAGTTTCATGGAGTGTCCCCTAGTTCTAGTACTATTTGAGAGGGTAAATAACCATTCCCTATCGACTCATTTCATACCACTCAAGATTTTATGAACCTCTATCATGTCCCCTCTGTCTTCTCTTCTCGAAGCTGAAGAGACCCAGCCTGTAAAGGCTCTCTTTGTACAGAAGCCGTTCCATACCCTTTATCATTCAACTCTATCTCTCTCAACTCTATCTCTCTACTCCCTCTCTCTCCCCCTCTGTTCAAGCTCGTCTCATCAACTGTCTCTCTGACATCTCTACCTGGATGTCTCAACGTCAACTCAAACTCAACATGGCTAAAACTGAACTCCTTATCTTCCCCCCTCATCCTTCCTCTCCTTCCTCACTGTCAATAACTATTGATGGAGTCACCATCCTGCCTGTCCCCCAAGCCCGTAGCCTAGGCTTCATCTTTGACTCA
>QEPC01010852.1:1951977-1964361 GCA_003113815.1 Sphenodon punctatus
CACCCCGAACCCTCTCACGACCTCCCCCAAGGGCTGCATATAGATGTTAAATAATAATGGAGACAAGATCGATCCCTGCGGAACGCCACACGGTAAGGCGCGGGGGCTCGATGTTTCCTCCCCCAACACCACCCGCTGGCTCCTCCCCGAGAGGAATGAACGGAACCATTCAAGAACAGTCCCGTCCAAACCCCCCCGGTCACGCAGCCGTCTCAACAGCAGCCCATGGTCCACGGTATCAAAAGCGGCCGAGAGATCAAGCAGGATGAGAAATGTCGAACATCCTGCATCCATCTCCCGGCGGAGGTCGTCCACCAAGGCCACCAACGCCGTCTCGGTGCCATAGCCGGGGCGGAACCCTGATTGAAAAGGGCCGAGGAGCCCAATATTATCTAGATGACCCTGGAGCTGGAGCGCCACTGCCCGCTCAATAACCTTCCCTAAAAAGGGAAGGTTAGAGACAGGTCGGTAGCTGTTTTTATGACATGACTGAATTTGCAAGAGCCTTAACTATTATTGTAAACTGGAGTTTTTTTACTAGTTACTAGGGGTGGGACTTGGTTGAAAATACCGGATACTGGTTTTACTGGATCTCAGATCTCGGATTACCGGATTATTGGATTAAAACCAGTATACCGGTACCGGTTTTTTCCCCAATGGGGAAGCTTTCTCATTCAAATCAATGGGAGAAATATTTTTTTTAAAAAACCCATGAAATTAGCTGTAATAAAGACAATATATAAAGAACAAATTCATTTGTTCCCTAACTACTGCTAACCACCAGACTACACTTTGTGCCCAGTAGCCCCCATGGCCCCTGTAGCCTCCACGGCTGCTCACTCTTACTTTTTTACTACTCTTTTAAAATAGGGGTTTTTCTCCACAGCACTCAGAAGTCAGATCTCACAGTAATAATATCATCATCACAGCAACTGCCACTGGAGGACACTCGCACAGTGGCATGTGATGTCAGTCAAGCACGCAGTTTAGTTTGCTACTAGAACTGCATAGAGAGAGGTCAATAAATCCCAAATCTACCATCCCAGTTGACAAACACATATTCAACTGGCAATGCCAACAGTTCCAATGGCACTGCCCACACAACAAAAACAACAATCCCAAATCAATCCCCACAAATAAACCCACTCTCTCCCCATTTGACCATAGCCCCATGGGGACAGGCAGTGGAGGCTCTCCATCTCCCCTGAGGCAGGGCTGAAACCAGCAGTCCAGCAAGTGCAGTTCAGAGTTTACATTGCAGCGGTGTACTGTTCCCCCCCCCCAGACTCCCAAAATAGATCATGTTGCCACCACCTACCATATCCTGAACCTCAAATTCTCAATTTTCGTACCCTCCTTGGCCACCAGTAGACTTCTGAAGGTGTAGACTTTGGGACACAAGCCTTCCTTCAGGCCTGGAAAACTGGAAGGACTGCGTTAGCTCCCAGTCCTGCGACAAGCTGAATCAGAAGAGATTAAAGGGAAGAGAAGGACAGGACAGAGGAGAAATAGAAGGGGAAAGGTTTTTGTAGGTGCACGAGAAGAGGAAGGGGAAGATGGGTTCCAGTGGGGAACAGGGGAAAGGGGGCTCCGTTGTCTCTGTTGTCTTCTGCCCGGCTTGAAATTCCACTGCGAGGCTGGGCTTTCTCAGGGGTGTGTGTGCCCCCACCCCCAAGAAGAGGTTCTGCCCTTCCAATGCCCACTGCACCTCTTCCTGGGGGTGGGGGCAGGCAACATTTTGCTTATGGGGGGTCCCGCCAGGGTGGAAAAGGCCCTGCCGGGGTGTGTATATGATGGGATGGGGGGGCTGATGAGGTGGAAAGGGCCCTTCTGAGGCACTCCACTCCAGTGTGTGTGTGTATGGGATGGGGGCAGGGGTGACTTGTGGGGGGGGCTCCCCCACCCCCAGGAAGACGTTCCACCCTCCCAATGCCCACTGCACCTCTTCCTGGGGGTGGGGGCAAGCAAATTTTAAGTGTGTGCATTTGAGAGGGGGGGCTGATGGGGTGGAAAGAACCCTGCTGGGGCGCTCCACTCCACACAGGTGTGGAAAACAGAAAGAGACCTGCTGGGGCTTTCCGCAGCAGTGTGTGTGTATATGGGATGTGGGTCTGGGGTGACTCGTGGGGGGGGGGGAGTGCCCCCACCCCCAGGAAGATATTCTGCCCTCCCAATTCCTACTGCACCTCTTCCTGGGAGTGGGGGCAGGCAAATTTTTAGTGTGTGCATATGGGATGGGGGGATGGGGTGACTTGTGGGGGGCCACACCACTGTCCACTTTTCTTGGGATGGGGGCTCGGTGTGTGAGGAGTAGGGTGGGGATCGGGAGTCTCAGGTTGACTGACTCACCACCACCCTGTCCTCCTTGGAGGACAGTGAGAGGGTGAAGGAGGGGGGCACTGAGTGTGAGGAGAAGGGCAGGGGTCTGGGGAGGCTCAGAGTCAACACCACCACAGCTTCCTTGGAGGAGCACGAGAGGGTGAAGGACGGTGCCCCTGAGTGTGAGGGGGAGATCAGGGCTCAGGAGAGGCTAGGGGTTTCCACCTCAGACTCTTGGGAGGAGCGTGAGAGGGTGAAGGAGAGTGTGCATGTGTGCGTGCGCATGCAAGCACACACTGTGCATGCTGCGTGCCCCACAGAAAAATGATGGGGTTCAAGCAGAGGTACCCAAGTGGGGCTCTTAAACAGCTCCTGAAAGACCTCTGAATAAAAAACTACCTCCTTGCCCTTCCCGGTGGAATGGGGTTGAAGGAGGGAATAAAAATGCAATCCTCGGGGGGCCAACCAACAGACACCCAAGTGGCAGACGAATAATAGCATTCATCTGTAAATGTGAATGGGAAGGAAGTAGTACTAATTCTGTACTACTTTTCCGTGGTGGTGTGGTCAGACTGGGAATGCTGTCATGCTGCGGTTTAAGCACAAACCAAGGGCTGCTGCTGCAAGCTCGTCGATGCCACCACTGACCGATTTGCAGGCTGATGGAATTGCCTGCATCTTGCCAGGATGGACACAGGTGTAGGGGAGTGAAGGTAGCAGGAGATGATATCCACTGGGCTGGGCAGTCAGACATCACCAGGCCCCACATCAAGGGTATCACCCTCCATGAATCCAAGAAGGGGAAGGTTGGTCTTGAGAAAGACCAAGTGTTCCACAGTCTTCGGGTCCATCTTGGAACGATGTGGGCTGATGATGTCTCCAGCCACACTGAATACCCACTCTGACGATACACTCGTTGGAGGACATGAGATGTACTGCACTGCTACCTTTGCAAGCGGGGGGCACACCTGCATTTTCTGGGACCAGTAAATCAAGGGGTCGGTGTCAACAGGGCAGGAGGACTCATCAAGATATTGGGACACAAATGTGTCTGCCATATCCTGTTGCTCCGCAGCACCACTGTCATCTGTTTCCTCCTCCGCCAAGTCCGACAGCCCAGAAAACCACCGGGTAGATCGACCCGCACTTGCAACCCCTGTAGAAACAGTACTTGCCGCTTGCAGTGGGGATGCCTGTACTCTGCAATACTGTCACACCTCATCAACAAGCTTGACCCTGAAGCATTGGAAGGATTTGACATAGGAGGTCATGTTCTTCCTGACCTGTGGGTTGAGTAGTGCGGCTAGGAAATGCGGCTGACTCACTTTCAAGGTGTCGAAATGCTGATTCAGCTCATCGACCAATTTCTTTGCCAGCACCCTCACATACCCATGTAGATCAGTGTGAGAGAGCACAACTTTCATACGTTGAAGTAGGATCAGGAAGGGTGGTATCACCTGGCTCAGAGTGGCGATCTCCGTGCTAAGTTCGCCAGTGGCCTGGTGAAATGGCTACAGAACCTGTGTCAGCTGATCTACCACTGTCCAGTCCTCCCTGGTCAGTGGTGTTGCTCCAATGCTCCGTTTCAAGCAAAGGGCATGCAGCACCTCCTTCTGCTCCAGGACACATTCCAGCATCAAAAAGGTGGAGTTCCACCTTGTGGCAACATCCTGTACCAGCCGGTGAAGCGGTGAGGCTAACGACTCCTGCTTCTCTCGCAGTACCCGGCTGGCTGAAACTGACTGATGGAAGAAGCCAGCAATCTTCCTGGTATTTTCAAGGAGTGCCTCAAAGACCTTGGTTCCACTCAAGGCATCCTGAACTACAAGGTTCAGGAGGTGCGCGCCTCAGCCAATATGAGTATAGCCATCATGAGTAATGGCTGCAATCAAGTTCTTGGCATGATCAGTTACAAAGTAATCGACCTCGATGCTTGCACCTTGGCAGTGGACCCACCCATCCAGCATGCCGTTCATCACATTGAAAATATTGTCCGCCGTGTGCTGGCTGTCAAGCACCTGGTCATTCAATCCCACCAATGCTTTCCAGCCAACACCACTCCCCCAATGGTGCTGCTGCTGCCCACTGCTACACCGGTGACAGGCACTGGTGATGACTGCCACCAGTGTGCGGTCAATGGCAAATAGGCATGGACCACACTCTGGCTAGTCCACAGGTCTGTGGTAAAATGTACCACTGACCCCTCTGCACGGAAGAACTCTGCATGGAGCCGGGACCTAACCTTCCCATACAGAGACGGGATAACCTTTGAGCAGATGGTTTTGCGGCAGGGGACACTGTAACAGGGCTCCAGCAACTGAAGCAGTCATTTGAAACCAACACCCTCAACCAGGTTGAATGGCCTCTCATCCAGAGCAATCATTTCCCCAATTGCCTTGGTGATGGCCTTAGTCCGAGGTGGCTAGATGCAAATGACATCTTCCTTTCCCAGAGCTCAGTTACAGTGGGCTGTGACAAGGGCCGGGAACGTGAACGGGTGGGCTGGGTGGAGTGGCTAGTGCTCCTCTTTGGGGGCTGGATGGTGGGGGTAGAACCGTCACCAGACGGCCCAGCAGTAGCAGTTGCAGTGGGAGTAGAAGAGGGTTCCTCCTCCTCTGAATTCTCATTCACATCCTCTGCAACTGGAACCTCCCCATGTTGTCGCTTGGAACAGCACTCCATAGGATCACGAATGCTCCCCTGGTGCCATCTCAAGTGACTGCGAAGTCCAGAGGTGCCATATCTGTTAGGATCTGTGCCACCACAACTGACCTTGGTCTTGCAGTGCACACACACTACCTTGGAGATATCTTCCACCCAGATATCAAAGTGAGACCACACGCAGGATGTGATCTTCTTCATACCGGTTCCTGGGAGGGCAGGAGCATCACGAGTGGCGGTTGACCTCTCCAAGGTAGTGGTCATAACACTTGCGGGAGGGGGGTGGCAGCTGGTGCAGCAGAGTGTGTGGGTGTGGTGGGCGGGGCCTGAACTTGAGTGCTAGGCTGTGTGTTGGCAAGGGGAGAGGGTGGGGAAGCAGGCGCGCTAGGATGCGTGTCAGAAGGGACGAGGGCAGGGAAGCAGGCATCTGAATGAGGGAAAGCGCCTGCACAAAGGAGAGCTGTGCACTAGGAACAGCAAGCAGCAGCAGTGGAGGTAGCCAGCGGACGAACCACTGCACTAGCAGAGGAAGAAGGAGCCACCTTCTCCTTGCTGATAGGCAGCGCCAGGGAGGACGAAGCACCCTCCCCCCGTCCCAGCCTCTTTGGAGCCTTCAAGACACGTCCAGAGCCCGTGCGCTTGGGCACGCTTGAAGCTGGTGTGCGGGAGGTGGGGGCCACAGGTGGCCCTACCTCAGGTGTCTCCGTGCCAGACTGAGTGGGCTGTAGGGATGTGTGAACAGAACTGAGTTCAGAAATTCGGTTTGGTTCAAAGATCAAGTTTGGTTCGAAAGTTCGGTTCGGTCGACCGAACTATTCAAGATCGGTCGACCGAACTATTCGTGTTTGGTTGAATTCCAAACTTCCAAAGCGACTTCGTACATTCAAAACCGGGGGTTCTGACCTTCTGAACTGGTTCAGATTCAACCAAACAGTTCGGTCGAATTCGAGTTCGGTTCGAATGTTCGGTTCAGTTGACTGAACTATTCAAGTTTGGTCCAAACTCTGAACATCCGAACCACGTTTGCACATCCCTAGTGGGCTGCCACTCTTGGTAGGTCTCTTCATTCCTCAACCACTCATATCAGCCGTAAAAAGAAGAGAGTACCACTGGCAACAGAGGGTGGGTGTGCGTGCGGTCGCTACAGGCGATTAGCTACCTTGGTGTGTGTAGGGCAACTATCTACTGGGTGGGGAGGCAACTATCTACTGGGGGGTGTAGGAAGGTGTGGGACTAGAGCTGTGGAGGTGGGGTTAGAGCTGTGGGGGGTGGGTGTAGAAGGGTGTGGGGCTAGAGCTGTGGGTGGGTGTAGAAGGGTGTGGGGCTAGAGCTGTGGGTGGGTGTGGGGAAAGAGCTGTGGGTGTGGGTGTAGAAGGGTGTGGGGCTAGAGCTGTGGGTGGGTGTGGGGCTAGAGCTGTGGAGAGTGGGTGTAGAAGGGTGTNCTAATTATTAAATGGAAAAGAGAGGTAGGTTAGACTGAGAGAATATTGTGGCTGGCCCAAGGTCTACTCTAGAAACCACTATTGACAAACACTTTAGCAAAGCAGCCTGTTGAAGTAATGATAATAAGTGAAGCACTTTCAGAAACAGGATGCTGGACTGAATGGACCACGCAGGGCTGCCCGCCCCTGGAGCTGTTCCAGGAGTGCACCCCCATGTCTGCCTACACCTGTCCCAGCCCTGCCTCGGTCCAGATCAGATGGATCCGACAGATTCTCCAGCCCACAGTCCACCCATACGGACTGTGATGGGCTAGAGTGCCCACAATGCTATGGTGTTGCCCAGGACAAGGGCTAGCTGGCAGAGGAGCAGCAGCGTGCGTCCGTGCATCAGAAAGACTGTTGCTCTGCTTCAGGCTGGTGCCCCAGCTTTGGTCGGACCACTCTGCTGCTGGCAGAGTCTGTTCCATGTGTACATCTAGCAGGGCACCTTTACACAGACAGGCCACCTGGGGGTAAAGTGCGCTGGTGTGGTCAGCACCGGGGAAGCTCATCCATCTAAAAGCACCCAGTGTGGCACAGTGTGGCACTGCTTATGTTCTAGGTGTTGCTGGAAAGCTGCTAATAATTATTGATATTATATTGTTTAAAAGCTATAACCCCAAACATTTGCACGCACTCTCATTTTGAAAGTCTACTTGAGTTTTCTCAATTACCCATCGGGCACTTTTGGGAGAACAAGAGAAATTTTTACTTCTTTCATTTGTTGTAAAAACTTTTTGTTTTTCAATATAAATTATGGTGTTTTTATGAGCTGTTGACACTTGGAACTGATGGAGGTATGTGCAGATGTCACCACAATTAAGGACAGTTGAAAGTTGAACAAATCAAATGGGTAAAATTGCTTAGCCTTTAAAGAGTAGAATGTATTAAGTGCAGAGCTGGTAGTCATGTTAGTCTGGAGAGAGGCAAGATAGCACCTTAGAGACTAACTAGTGGAAGGAAACATGAGCTTCCATGGGTGACAGCCAGCTTTAACAAATGCTGTGATGTCCACTCCTAACAACTGATGAAGTAGTCTGTCGCCTACGAAAGCTCATGCTTCCTTTCATCAGAAGGTGTCAAAAAACCCAAAAATTGTGTTTGAATCTGTTCCCCCCCCAAAAATTGAATTTCCTGCATAATGTTCAGTGACAGCTGGTCATTGGGGGTAGCCTAAGGGGTAGGCTAAGTCTCTTCCCCCCCCCAAAAAAAAAATAATTAAAAAATGAACAACCCCCCCCACCAAAGTCCACACCTAAAAACCACCTTGGGGCAACCCCTAACCCCACCACAAAAATACATCATTTACCACATCCCCCCAAAAGGAAACCAGGCAGGACAAAACCACTGGCTTGGTGCACCCCTACCCCCAAACATAAGATGGCACACAACCAACCCACCACTATGGAGGAGCCAGCCACATTTCCCCCTCCCCCATGGGCAGAGCTTCAAGTTCCAAGCCTCCACCTGCATGCGCCAACATGGCCTGGCCTCATGGCCTGCATCCCACTAGGTCCCCATTCAATTACATTCCTTCCCTTGCTAAGGGGCACCAGGGGGTCCCTAATAAAGTAACTTAAAACCCCAAAGGAAACCAAACTTACCAACAGTCGCACAAACGCACACCTCCAGCAGAGCCTGTGACAGTTCTTCCAGATGCCAAACCTGCCCAGATGCCAGACCTGGGCTTCCAAGCCCAAGGTCCAGAAGGTCCCAGAAGGAAAAAAAATATTCTACATTACTATTGGCCAGCTCAGCCAAGTGCCAACCCCTTAATCACATCCCTACCGCCTCTAAAAATCTTAGGGAACCTTCAAGATTGGATTCCTTGATTGAATTAAAAAAAGGCAACCAATCCAAGGCAGGCAGAGTAAAAAATAAAGCACCAAATGTAACAGTTAGTTACACAGGGAGGGAGCAGGGAGGAACTCAACTAAACTGCCAAACAAAAAAACCTGTGCCCAACTGCCCAAGACCAAAAAAAGTCCTTTAAAAAAAACGAGATCTGAGACTAAAAATAATAATAATGGTACAGTCTGTATTATCGAATCTCAGTTTTAAATCCGGTACTGCCGAATACCAGCAATATCGGATCTCAGCAGAACCGGAATTGCCACCCCTACTAGTTACTGTAAGTGGTTATCCAGATATTTCATTAGGGAGTGTTGTTAAAGAATGTGAATGGGAATCAAAACTCCTAGGGTTTGTTCTTCTGTAATTTGTAGGGAAAGAAATATGACTTGCATTCATCACATGAATGTAGTTAGGTTTATTTGTACAAGGATACCAAGAAAAGTTTGTCTCCTCTATAATGTTCTTCCTTTAAGTTCCTTATTATTTTAGTAAGCATTCTAATTGTCCCTTTCTGAGCTTACTAAGCCCACCTTCTCAAAAAAAGAGGTAAAATGATGCACAAAATAAGTTTCTGCCATGCTATCACACATTTTATGGCTGCTCTATTCTCCCATATTTATTGTAAATCTTGTCCTTTCTTTTCAAGAAGCATACGATAAAGAAAATTATTAAATATAATAAAAAATTCAACAGAATGGCACTTAAATCCTGTAATGATATTTCTATGAATTCCAAATTAAATTGAGTATGGTACATCTGTAACAATTAAAACAATTTAAAAGACACAATGTTTTTTAAACTAATTATTTTACAGCAGTTTATATGAACACAGATTCCCTATACCAAATAGCCTGTAGTGTAGATAAAGCATACAAAAACATGGCAATACAAGAGAGTATGGGAAGGATGAAGTCATGACAGTAAAGGCTGATGAGTTAATGTACGGAAATAATTTGATAGTTCCTCTTTTTCTGAAATTTGTGTGTAGTTTTAAGATATTGTGATTTATATGCCAGCTTAATAACTGTTTATCCTATGATGGCCTATATTAGTGTCAGTAAATTTGCTGCCTTTGTAATTTCAGCTTTATGCATTTTCAGATGGTTTCCAATATATCTCAAGAAGGTAGTAGAATGCCTTCCTATTGACATTCATTTATATACATCTCAATTTTTCAAGGTCAGCTGAAAACAATCTTTATTTCTAGCTATATATGATGAGGTTTTGTTTATTTGTATTTTTTATTTTTTTATTATTATTATTATTATTATTATTATTATTATTATTTATTTTTTATTTTATTTTTACTTTGAGATTACCATAAGACCTGTGAAAGGCACTTAACAATTCAATATATTTAAGAGCAAAAATAGTGACCTGGTGTACTTAAAGCATCAGTCTGAACATCTGGTTCATGCCTCTTCAACTTCTGATACTACAGGTTAACATGCATATAATTTTCATGATTTGTTTGATTAACCATATGAATTAAATTTGTTAATCCACTAATTTACAAGATGGCTTTCAGCGTAAGTTAGCAGTGCTGTTGTTCACCAGCAAGGCCAACAACAAAAATTGATAATTCGTAGCTGTTCTTCCAATCCAAAGACCAAGATCATTTCATTAAATATCTATTATCTAATTGATATGCTCACCCTGGTTGTTCTTCTAACCCAAATGGTAGGGATGGGCGAACAGATCGCGGTTCAGGTTCGGCCATTCGGTTCGGCTGCGTTTGGTTCGTGCGTTCGGGTGGTTCGCCAGGTTCGGCCGTTTGGTTCGGCCGTTCAGTTCAGGTTTGGCCGTTTGGGAAAAAATATCGTGAGAGCATGGGAAGCCGTAATCGTGCCAGAAACCGGAAATTTGAGTGCGTGCGGAGCTGTGTGGTGAGTGAGTATGTGTTTGACTGGGTGGCTGTTTGGTTTGTGTGTTTTGGCTGTGTTTGTGTTGGGTTTGGCTGTGCTGTGTGTTTGGGTGGTTGGTGAGTGTTGGTGTGTGTTGTGTGTGACTTTTTTGGGGGAATGTAAAAAAAAATTTAAAAAAAAAATTGAGAAGGGTGCAGTTCTGATTACCCAGCTGGGGGCCAACTTTCTGGTTGAGGAGGAGGAAGAGGTAAAGGTAGAGGTCTCTGCCCTTACCCATCCGGTGGTGGTGCTCGGGTCCTCGGATGAGGAGCAAGCGGCAGGCTCAGGAGGTGCTGCTACCAGGTTTGTAAACCTTTTTTTTACTTTGAGGACAAGAAAGGCTCTATCTGTTAGAGAGAGCTCACTGGCATGCGGGTGGGTGCGTGGGTGGTGGGCATCAGTCAGGCACAAACAGTGGGCATCAGCGGGTGGCAGCGGATGTCTGCCACAGAGAGAGAGGGTACTGTAGTGTGGGGGGCTCTGGCACGAGCAGCACCCCCACCCAAACGTGTGCCAGGCTAGCAAGGGTCTCCACTCTCCAGTTGCCATTCCATTCCCTACGCACCCCCAAATAAGGGCAGGGTCTTTCCTCCAGTCAGGGTCACATCTCCCGTCGCCATCCCTAGCACCCCAAGGAGGACAGAATTTGCATGTGCCAGCCAGGGCCTTCCTAGTTGCAATCCCAAGCACCCCACGGAGGGCAGGATTTGCACGTTCCAGCCAGCCAGGGTCTCTCCATTGCCATTCCAAGCAGCACCCCAGCGAGTGCAGGATTTGCACGCGCCAGACAGGGGCTTTCTAGTTGCAATCCCTAGCACCCCCAGGAGGGCAGAATTTGCACGTGCTTTCTAGTTGCAATCCCTAGCACCCCAAGGAGGGAGGACTAGAGGCATCATCATAAATGCATGATATTACTTTCGTGTTCTTAATGTGTTCCCATTTCAGAGAGGAATCGGATGCCGGCCCCAGCGCTGCTGCCAGGACCAGACCAAGGACTCGGAGGACTCCTAGGCAGAGGTTGCTGCCACAGCCAGTGACACCCTCAGACATCCGGCGCCAGACGTTGGATGTCTGGAGGTTCTACAACAAGGGCGACAGAAGCGCCACATGCAAGGTATGGCACAGGGACTGGAACAACAGGGAATGAATTGCCCTATGACCTGTTAGGAATGGAAGTCCCCTGCAGAGAGAGATTGGATGACCACCCAGTCCACCCACTTGTGGAGACAGAATGCAGGCAGGGCTTGACAGGCCATTGGTCTGACACAGTATGGCACTTCTTATGTTCGTATCTTTTTCTGCTCTTTTTAGCGCTGCAAGAAAGTTTTCCACCAGCAGAGGGAGGGAACCACGTTGGGGCTCATCAACCACATAGAGCAGATCCATGGCCTGAGAGTGAGATGGCAGGGTGAGGAGTCCGGAGTGGTGGTCGTGGAGCTTCAGCACCAGAAGAAGGGGGGAAGGCAACCCGCAAATGGCGGTATATAAGCCCTCCCCCCCCCTCCAGCTCTGATGTGGAAACCCCCGGGCCCTGTGAGGATGCAGAGGCCAAGGCCCTTCGGGTCAACTTGCAGCAGCCCACCCGGGACTTTGTGGCGGAGGTCCAGCAGTCTGTTGTCACCATGGAGAACCACCTGGTGGAGCGGTTGCAGGCGGTTCAGGTGGAGCGGAAGAAGATGGAGGCATATGGGCAGTATGTCTCCGTCGAGCTGGACCACGTGCAAATGTACCACCAGGCAGTTTCCAGGTGACATACAGACATGGCAGAAGCTGTGCAGTTTTCCGTGGGCCACGGCTTTGAGCTGGAGGAGTCCCAGGTGGCCGGCCCACAGCCCTGTGATGCCCTACAACGACTGTTGCCTTTCCCCCAATTCCCGGGGGACAGGCACAGTGGCAGAGACTCTTAGTTTAATTAATAAGTTTCCTTTACATGTTTGCTTTTGTTTTTTAAAATGTTGTTGTTGTTTTCTTGTTATATAAATAGTTTTAATTAAAGTTTTTATATTTATTGTTACGAGCTTCGTTTGACCTGTCCAATCTTTTATCCCTATGTACTGAAGTTCTGGCTGGCAGGTAGCAGAATCTCATACAGCTTGTTGATCCCTACCAGCAGCACCTGCCACCTCATGTAGCGTAGTTATTAAACCAAAGATGTGCTGTGCCAG
>QEPC01010852.1:1978079-2025746 GCA_003113815.1 Sphenodon punctatus
GGACCCCAGGATCAAGGGCAGAATGGTATGCGAGACAGTGGTCTATGGCCTCCGGAAGGGTACGCTGGTGCAGAAGGTCTGGCAGGTAGACGGCCCCAGTCTCAGGTGGTGCAGGGAGCAAATGTCCCCCGCCATGGAGAACACCTTCTCACTGGGGACACTGGTTGGTGGGCAGGACAGAATACCCTTGGCCACTTTCGACAGGGCCAGCCACACGTTGGCCTTGCCAGTCCGGTAGGCCAAGGGATCGCTTCTGGGATCAATGCATGGCTCCTCCTCCAGGTAGGTCTCCACTGCTGCTGAGGTGCCATCATACTCCCTCTGGTAGCTCTGGGTGGGCACCACCTGCCCCATTGCCTTCAGCCACGCTGCCACTCTTCTAGCCCCAGGACCCGCTGTCATGGGTCTGGGGGCATCATTCCTTGCACAGCCCCAGGACCTGCCGTCAGGGTTCTGGGGCCAGGTTAGAGGCAGGGAGGGCTGTGGCCAGTATCTACAAGCTGCCACTCTTCTAGCCCCAGGACCCACCATCATGGGACTGGGGCCATCGTTCCTCGCACAGAGAGCCAATTTTGCAAAGGATCAAGAAACAGCCACTCCAGCCCCAGGACCCACCACCACAGTTCTGGGGCCAAGTTACAGGCAGGGAGGGCTGTGGCCAATACACAGAAGCTGCCACCTTAGCCCCAGGACCCACCATCATGGGTCTGGGGCCATCATCCCTTGCACAGAGGTGATGTCTTTCAACTGGATCAAGAAACATCCACTCCACTCCCAGGACCTGCCGCCAGGGTTCTGGGGCCTACGTTACTGGCAGGGAGGGCTGTGTCCAATAACTAGAAGCTGCCACTCTAGCCCTAGCCCAGGACACACCCTCGGGGTTCTTGTGCCCCATCATTCCGCTCACGGGGCGCTGTTATTCCACCTTTTATTTACGCAACCTGCTGTTCATGGAGAGAGAGAAAGTCTCCCCACTTCTAGAAGAAGAGACAGACATAATCCCACCCATGTGGTCACCTGCACTATATGGCCAGAGAGAGAGAGAGAGAGAGAGGTTCCCAGATAGAATGAGAGGGATGGGGGTTGGAGGGGGAGAGGTAGGTGTATCCCTATCCAGATTCCCTGACTGCCACCTGCCTTAACCAGGAAGAACTCCCATCTGTGCTCATGTGCCCAATGCCCATTGCCCACATCCAGTATGCAGCAAACCTACCATAATGAGATGGAATATAACACTACGTATTATATGTGCCTGCCTGCCTGTGTGTGTTTCTGTACCTGCTGCTACCACCTATTGCATGATTGAATGAAGTGTTGCCCTATAGGCTTTAGACTGTCATTCCACTATCCCTGAATCAGTCATACCCCCCCATCCCAGGAACCATCAACTAGATTCTGGGACCATCATTCCAGTTACTGGGGGCCGCATTCCATTCCACTGCATCCAGAAGCCCGGTGCCCGCACGCCAACCTGCTGCTCCCCCCTCCCACAAAGCCTACTTCTCTGTACCCACCCGCGGATGCCCGCTGAAGCCGCTGAAACTAAAAGCCCCTCCGACCACCAGCTCCCACCGCCTGCTGCCCGCTGCCAAGGAGCCTGTCTCTATTTCTCTCTGTCACACCCACCCACACAAACACAAGCCCTGCACCTCCTGGGGGGCTGTCTGCAAGTCAAGACCCTGCTGCTGGCACAGCACATTTTTGGGCTAATAACTACACTACATGGGGTGGCAGGTGCTGCTGGTAGGAATCGACAAGCTGTATGAGATTCTGTCACCTGTCAACCAGAACTTCAGCACATAGGAATAAAAGACTGGAAGGTCAAACAAAGCTCATAACAAGAAACACAACAACTTTTATTAAAACTATTTAAATAACAACAACAAAACAACATCATCATTCTGGAACCAAAAGCAAGCATTCAAAGGAAACTTATAAATTAAACTATGGGTCTCTGGGCCTGTCCCCCGGGGCTTGGGTAAAAGGCAACAGCCATTGGGGCGGAGCACAGGGCTGAAGGCTGACCACCCGGAACTCTTCCAGCTCATAGCCATGGGAGACGGCAAACGCCACAGCCCCTTCCATGTCCCAATGCCACCTGGAGAGCGCCTGGTGGTACATTTCCAGGCGTTCCATCTCGGCGGAGATGTACTGACCATACACCTCCACCTTCTTCCTCTCCATCTGGACCGCCTGGAACTGCTCCACCAGGTGGTTCTCCATGGTGGCTGTTGTCTCCAGCAGTCTGGCCATGAAGTCTCGGGTGGGCCTCTCCAACTCGGCCCGAAAGGCCCTGGCCTCAGCATTCTCCTGGGGCCTGGGGGTCTCCACATCGGGGCTGGAGGGGGGGGGGAGGGCTTACATGCTGTCGCTTGTGGGTTGCCTTCCCCCCCCTCTTCTGGCACTGTTGCTCAGGCTCCACAGCCATGCCAAAGTCCTCCTGCCTCCTCACCGTCCGGCCGTGGAGCTTTTCAATATGGGAGATTAGCCCCGATGTGGTCCCCTCTCTCTGCCTCCTTAATCTATTGCCACAGATCTAAAGAGCATAAAATTATAGGAACATACGAAGTACCATACTGCATCAGACCAATGGTCTGTGTCAAGCCCTGCCTGCATTCTGTCTCCACAAGTGGGTGGGTGACCAATCTCTCTCTGCAGGGGATTTCCATTCCTAGCAGGTCATAGGGCAATCCATTCCCTGTTGTTCCAGCCCCCGTGCCTTACCTTGAAGATGGCAATTCCGTCACCCTTGTCATAAAACCTCCAGACATTGGAGCGTTTTGTCTTCCGACTGTCTGGGGGTGGTACTGGCAAGTCCGACCTCCGCCTGGGTGTCCTGCATGGCGGGGTACCAGTGCCAGCATCTGATTCCTCTCTGAAACAGGAACACATAAACAACACCAAAGTAATATCATGCATTTATGATGTTGCCTCTAGTCCTCCCTCCTTGGGGTGCTAGGGATGGCAATGGGAGATGGTGACCCTGGCTGACACATGTCAAACCTGTCCTCCCTGGGGTGCTGCTAGGGAGGGATGGCATTGGAGAGACCCTGGCTGGCACGTGCCAATCCTGCCCTCCCTGGTGTGCTGCTAGGGATGGATGGCAATGGAGAGACCCTGGCTGGCACGTACAAATCCTGCCCTTATTTGGAGGTGCTAGGTAGGGATGGCAACTGGAGAGTGGGGATGGCTGGCAGGCACATGTTTGGGTGGGGGTGCTGCTTATGCCTGACTGCTGGAAGAGCCCCCCCCACACTACAGGACCCTCTCTTTCTGTGACAGACATCCGCAGCTACCCGCTGATGCCCACTGTTTGTGCCTGAATGATGCCCTCCACCCACGCACCCACCCGCATGCCAGTGAGCTCGCTCTAATGGATAGAGCCTTGCGTTTCTTGTCCTCAAAGTTAAAAAAAAGTTAACAAACCTGGAAGCAGTGGCAGCATCACCTCCTGTGCCCACCGACTCTGGCTCCTCCTCCACCACCGAAGGTACCGCAGTGGCCGGAGGAACCTCTTCCTCCACCACCGGCTCCACCACCTTGACTTTCCCCCAGGCCTGGTGTTTAATGGTGGCGGCACTGGTCACCTTCTTCTCCATTTTATTTTTAAACACAGCCAACACAGCCAATACAACACATACAGTACCCACCAACACTCATCAACCAGCCAAACCAAAACCAACACATACCACACAGCCAAAACACACACGAATAAAAAATGAACACACAGCCAGCCACAACACATGGTCTCATCCACACAAGCTTCGCCTGAAATTTCCTGTTTCTGGGGCGATCACGGGCTCTCATGATACTTTTTCCGAATGCCCAAACCGAACCTAACACGACCAAACGGCCAAACCTGAATGTGGCGACCGAACTGAACGGCCGAACCAAACTGGTGAACTGGACCGAACCAAACGACCAAACCAGAATCGCGATCTGTTCTCCCATCCCTAATTTTTTGAGGCATCAGACATATCTTTATTTCTCTGTCATTATTAAAATATTGCAGTGTTGGTGGTTTTTTAATTAGAATTTTTAATTTCTCAAACTCATCTTGATGAGTTTTTCAATAGCACTGTACATCCTATTTTAGTAACTTCCTACTATGATTTGTTTTTTCTGCTAACTTTGATTTAAATCATCCCCAAAATTAAGAATTCCTAAAAAAATAAATAAATTGAACTTCTTTATTCTGTGGACATGGCATTTGATCAGTTGCTTCCATGCTTTTTTTTATCAGTCTTTACTCCCTTTTGTGTTAGCCTTAGCATGCAATTTTCTGTTGTCTAAATGTATATATTTCTTTGTTTCATTTTAATCCAGCCTTTTGTGCTTTATTTAGCACTTTTTCCATCTGCAAGCATGTTGCTGTAATGTATCACCTCATATTAAAATATCTATATACACTGCTGCTACTTCAATATTGCCAAGATTTGTTGAATAAGTTTATGAAACACCTCTGATGATTAAATCAAACCAAAAGAAAGCATTTTAAAACAATATCTACCAAAAGGTGTATTAAAAGTGTTCAAAAAATTACGTTCCTTATCCAAAAGTATTTTACCAAATCCTGATAATGCATCAAGTTGAAAAGTTTTGTGCATCTGCCATTTGACTAAACATCAGATCCCTTGAAGGAATCAGAAAATGCCACTTTTTACTTATTTAATTCCTTTGGATCCAAACATAATCTTAACCTCCCATTTTTTTCCTACTGTAACTAGTGAATGCACCCATTCAGTTAGCCTTTCTACCTTTTCACTTATATCAAGAGATTCTAATCTAAGTAGCTCCTGTTTAAGCTTATCTTTTAAAATCAATGGTACATTTCATGGTGGATGTATTTTTTGCTATATATGGCTCTTTAAGTTCTATTTTGTAAGTTAGCTTATTTTCCTATTCAAATATATTGAAACTTACATTCTGCCTTAATATATTTCCTATATTAAGTTTTTCCTATTCAGATACATATGGATTTTTTTCTTCTACATTAGCTGTGATATTCTGTGTCACAAACTAAGCTTTCTTTATTAATCTCAATGGAACACATGTTTTTAGACCTAATAAAGATGTTCAATTTCTCTTTAAAACTGTAAATCTAATCTGTTCTACTGTATCATTTACTATTACCTGTAGTATACAAGACCCCAGTACTGGAATAACATTTCCACCGTAAGATTTTAAAATAGAATCACTACAAATTAGTAACACAGGTTTTGTAAATAAATTAATTGTTCATCATGTGCTTGTGTATCTGTATCCAAATTGTATTTCACATATGTTCTGTTTGTCCACTCCATTCACTATCTTCTTCTGGAGCTTGTATGACATCAACAAACATTTCATAACTACTGTGGCTATCAACATATTCTTCCTCTTGCTTTTCTTCTACTTCTTCTATTAACTCCTTTATCAAGTTGATACTTTGTTTCTGTGTCTTCTCTTTGAAAGTTTTATTCCTGCACATCCTTGCAAAACGATTGTATCCGTGAGTGAAAAATCTTTGGCATTCACTGGACACTATAATCCATTATGTTCTTTCCCACATTTGTGGTATATGTTGTCATGCAGGGAACGTACATATTTCTGTTGCTTTTTGACATAGCCCACCTCCATTATATTTGTATTTTCTTCTTTATAATTTTTTCCTATTTTTATTTATCCAACAGCTTGTACGCTCTCCATACTTATCTTATCAGCTTGGCATATTCTGACTGCCTTGTCCAAATCCAAGTCCTCCTCTTCTAGTAGCCATCTCCTCAGTTTAGTGTTATTGACACCAATCTGATTTCTGAGGAAAGAATTCACCAAGTTTGCAAAATTGCAGTTCTTACTTGAGGCTTCTCATATTAAAGGTTTCATTTGCATCTTGATGTCTCATATGAAACATGTATCATTCGTAAGTCTCATTTCCTTTTGGTAGAAGATAGTCTTAAAATTGTGTCCATTCATCATTCCTACTTCTAACTGCTTCTACTTAATTGTCATTCTCTAGTATATTCTATTTAAAGGAACAGTGGGTAATTTCAGACGTTACGAAAATGCCTTTCACCACAGTGGATCCCCTGTGGTGGCAGCGGCGGCATTCCCATGAACATCTGTTTGACCCCCCACCAGCTGTTCACCACAGTGAATCTCTGGTGGGGGTCAAATTAACCATGGTTCTGGACCGCCGGCCGGCTGGAGGTCGAGAACTGTGTTTAGATTGGCCACAATCTGGGATGGGCCAAAAGTAACGTTTGTTACCTTTGGCCCATCCTGGATCATGGCCCTGACCATGATATGGGATCAGGCGCAGCAGCCACATTGGCTGCTGTGCCCACCCATCTGTCCGTCTCCCCGAGGGCAGGCGGCCAAGGGAGCGGGGGTGGGCGGGGCTGTGTGGCCACACGTCACACTGTGCAGCCCTGCCCCCTTCCTGATTCCCCACATTGATGGAGCTGGCACATCTGAAGGATGGCCGACTTCATCACAGACCAGGATCTGAGAGAGATCCCATTCCAGTATTCAGCGTAGTGGGCCTCCGGGCCCGTCACATCTGAAAATACCCAGTAACACCCCAGGGGCCAACTGCTCTAATTTAAAAAGGCATGAATGCTTCGATCCTCCCTACTTGGGGGAGAAAGGCTGCCTGTAACTCACTGGAGCCATATTTCCAACAGGCTTGTGGGTCATCCTCCTGAAGAGGGGTGTGGTGGTGGTTGCGATGATAATTCCCATGTTCTCCACTACAAGACCCCAGCACTTGTGTAAGACAGGCTACTGGCTTATAGTTGTGTTTGGGTATTTTATTTTATTTTTTGGAATTTTTCAAGCCAAGACAGTTGCATCATAAGCATGAAACTCCAAAGCAGCATCAGAATATATTTTCCCTCCATTGTGATAGCAGCAAATTTATCATTCTGTTGCCAATAGGATAACCCACAGAAGGCAATAATAAATTTTATATGCACAGAGCTGCAAGCCACAATAAATAAAGACTACTCGAATACTAAATTAAAACTGTTAACTGCAATCAGCACAAAGAGCAAGTTGTAGGGCAAGAGATTCATAGGAATAATTTTTGTAAAACACTTTAGTCCTAGTTGTGCTGATATTTGTCTTGTTGGAGGGAGAGCAAAAACTTTTTTTTAAAAAAAAAGTTATTTCCCAGTAGATTAGAAAGATAAAATTAGCACAATGTGATGACTTAGTAGAACATCACAGAATCCTGCAGCTGATCTCTTTGCCGACCTGTGGGCAAAACTGCAGACTTTTCCAAACCATGTATTTGATTTGTGGAAACAAATTAGCAGATACAATTAAAAATAAAATAAAATTGGAAGCATACACAAGAATAAGTCAACTAGTGTTAATATCATTAAAATACACCACTGGGTGTGCGGGGGAGGGGGGCGTCCGTGTAAATGCCATGACGGGGGGGGGAGGGGAATGGGTGTCCATCCATGTGAACAGCATGAGCGGTGGGTGAGGGTGCGTGCGTGCTCCCACGCAACACCCACCTCCACCCATCTCCATCCATCACCCACCCACGGAGCAAACTGTGGGAATGGGTGCACACCCACCTCCACCCACCGTGGCAACACATCCATCCCCCCAGTCACCGCTGCCTGTGTATAAAAGTCCATAGACATGTCTTTGTTATTCTAACATCCTTTGAGTTTTAGCTAATATGCCTTTTCAGTTGGCTAAAAAAATTAACTTATTGTATACAAAATCATGGAAATGTAGGCCTTTTGTACATGGACGGGGGTGGGTGGGTGTTTTGACATGGCAGGTATAGGTGGATGTGTGCCCGTTTACATAGACACACACCTACACACACACACCTCCACTCACGGAGCATCCTCCATTCTATCAGAGGGCTCCGTGGGTGGAGGTGGGTGTGGGTAGGTATGCGGCAGGTGTTGGTGGGTGTGCGGCGGGAGTGCACTGCACCAACACCCATTGCCTGTGGTGTTTCAACCCATCCCCCCACCCACCCACAGCCGTATACATGGACTGTCGTCCCTCAACCCTGCCGCACACCCACCCAAACACCGAGCGGCGGGGGGAAGGGGGCGTCCGTGTAAAAATGGCTGTACTAAGGAAAAAATTATTCCACACAAATATGGTTAAGACAATGCTATTTAAATTCTCAACACTAAATGTATACAAATGGGCATGTAAGTTACACTTTTATAATTTAAAGTATGTTCTCAAATTTCAGTTTTAAAATTATTTTATTATTACATAAATATCGTACTCAAAGCACTAGGTTGGAAAGTGGTCAAAATTTAGTTTAAATGTGGCATTTCTAAGCATGATGTTTGAATCAGTATTTGGTTTTTCAAACTAACAAAAATGAATTTTTGAGCCCAAACTGCACACTTGAAATCAGTTTCTAAAGCAAATTCAGAGACTGCTTTTGAAAATACCTGAGAAACCTAATAAAATAAAATGATGGAGTAACTAAAATCAACAAAGAAAACATTTTGAAATTTACGATTAGAATATATATTTCCATTTCATTCTAGAATATTGGAAATCGGCCAAAAATAGTGCAAATGACTTTTCAATCCAAGAGACAAACTTCTTTCAAAAGGGTCAAAACAAAAGCCTATAGTAAAACTTGGGGACACACGCTATTATGTTTGGACTATTCAGGTTGTATAAAGGGAACAAAAAGAGCTCTGCAGTGGTTTGGGGGAATCCCCTAAGCTCTTTAAGCCAGCATAGTCCGCTCCAGTGCCTCCTGTGCTGCAGCCTCCCTATCTGCAGTGGTGTAGACTGTTTTCCAGCTATCTCTAGTTAGTGCACATTCCCCCAGGAACCGCTGCTATGCTGACACACATTAAAGCACCACAGAGAAGCAGGGACCTCAAATGGATGGTTCTTCGCTTCCCTCATTTCCCCTCCTTCCTGTCCTGTCCTGTCCTGGGTACACATCCACTGTGAAGCAGAAATGATATGTAGCTTTCTGTGGCTCATCAAATGGCTTGGCATAAACCACAAAATGTCAGATCTCTGGCTTCCATACTTCTAGCTGAATTAATGAGTAATAACAAAATAATTGTGTGGGTTGCTGCTTCACTAGATCCTGTGGCAGTCTCATGCCAATGAGCTATGGCAGTTACTCTAGTCTAAGATGGCAAGCTGGATTTGTGGCTTTGGCAGACTAAACGCAATAACAATTTGTTATACTTTTTTGTTGCTGCTGCTGCATCTGCCTTTTCCCCAGAAGTATCTTTTTCCAGCCAATATTTGTTACTCATCCATCTGTAGGAGAGATGCCAGTAATTTTATCTTCATTTTTAAAAATTAAGTTCTATGATCTTTCTCTCCAGCTTTCTGTGATGAAATCACCTCCCTCATCTCATCATCCAAACCCGCTTCCTGCTCCATTGACCCTATCCTCTCTTGCTTCCTAACTGAGGGTGTTTTGAAATTTACGAATTTCAAAGAGAGGGGAAGCCCCTGGATCCCGTGGTTGCTCCATGACCCCCCCCCCCCCCAGCTGCTACATCCAGGCTCTGCACAGGCCCACACCAAATGGGCAGCAATTTCTCCCTGCCATGGTCTACTAATGCTCCTGTCCCACCACAGAGCTGCGGTTGCTCCTCAGGCACCGTAGGCTGCTGCCCATAACTCTATGGTGCTGTGTATGCATGCTCCCCAACAGATGGGAGGGGGGTAATAGGGTGACAGTGTGGGCACCCTGGGACTCTTCCCAACTCACTGGAGGTGGCCCCGGGGTAGTGTATTCCCCAGCTTTGCCTGGGGTTGCCTACATGGCGTGCTCCAAATTTCCGGTGGTGACACCTTGTTGAGCAGCATGGGGAAAACATCTGGCAACCCCATGACACATGAGCAGGTGAATCTGAGCTGAATCTGGGTGAAAGCAGGCAATGGGTGTTTTCAGACATGATAGTGGCACGGTTTAATCCGTATTAGCGTGGGTTAATCCAAGTGCCACCGTCATGCCTGAATGTGCCTGCCAGGTGTTAGCACAGTCTAGCTACCAACCATGGTGGGGCTAGTCCAGGCTGTGACTCTGGGAAATCCCCAAGTCACAGCCTGGGCTAAGCTCCACCATGGTCGGGAGCCAGTTGCTGGACCTGAAGTAAGGCAGGCTATCACGTCTGATAGCCCCACTGTACTTACCGTGAGCTGGAGTGGTGGGGGGAGCCGGATGTCATGGCAAGTGTGGGCAGGGGAGCCAAGCACTATTACTCCTTGATTTGCTTTCCTCCTTTGCTTTCCAGGGCTCAGTTCTCAACTGGTTTTCTTCTTCTCCTTTTAACCGCACCTTAAATGTCTCCCTTGCTGGTCACTTCTCTGCTTCACTCCTGCTCTCACATTTCCCCCAAGGCTGTGTCCTTGGGTCTTTTCTGTTCTCCCTTTATACTCTACCTCTGGACAAACGCATTGCATTTCACAGCTTCTAGTATCACCTGTATGCTGAAGACATTCAACTCTATTTCTCCATCCCTGCACTCTCCCCCTCCTCCATCTAGTCTTATATCACCAACTGTATTTCTGATATCTCTGACTTGATGACTTGATCCAGTCTGATCCTCATGAATATAGCCTGGGTGCAACTTTGTCTCCTCTGCATCTCAGATCCAGATTGTTGCTCAGGCCTGTCTTTCACTTCTCTGCATAACATTGCTAAAATACATCCCTTCCTTACTGTCTCCACTGCCAAAACCCTAGTCCATGATCTAGTCCAGGGGTGGGGAACCTTTTTTATCCTGGGGGCCACATTGAAAATTAGTACAAGCTCTGAGGGCCACATCAAGGATGGGGGTGGAGTGCTTAATGGGTGTATTCAAGAAAAGGAAGGCCGAGATCATGAATCTGTACTGTGGATCTGTCCCCTACCCTTGCGTGCATGCCCTCCTCTCTGCTCCATTATCTGGAGCTCAGTTTTTCAGTGCTTGGGGGTAGATACTGGATCCAGAAGCCAGATCCAGGCACTGGAAAGGGGCCACATAAAAACTTGCAGAGGGCCGCATTTGGCCCCCGGGCCTGAAGTTCCCCACCTCCGATCTAGTCATCCTCTTGACTACTGCATCCTCCTCCTTACTGGTGGTTTACTCCTCTTTACTCCTCACCCTGCTCTCATCTTGACCCTCTCGTTTCTGTTCAACACTCTGTTTAAATGTATAGCTCATCCCTAAGGCTCAGGGCAGCTTACAAAATAACAATTTATAAAATACATAAAAACACATACAAATATAACAATCTGCTAAAAACCTCTCAAATCCCGCCCCCTGCCCTCCAAATCACCCCAACCCTTATTCCCACCTGTCAAACACTTGGTCAAAGAGAAAGATCTTACACTGCCTTCAGAAGATGCTCAGGCTTAGATTAACCTCCAGGGGAAGGGAGTTTCATCACAGCCCTAGGGCAGTATTCACAAAAAACCTTTCTGTGTGCCCTTGCAGTATGAATCTGGCTGGGAGGTGGTACCTGAAAGAGGGCACTCCTGGCAGGCTGCAAGGATGGACCTAATGGAAAAGATGATATTTCAGATATGTGGGGCCCAGGTTGTTTAGGGCTTTATGGGTCAAAACCAGTACCTTGAATTGTGCCCGGAAAGCTATCTGGAACCAGTGCAGGGGCTATCTGAAGCACAGCTGTAATGTGCTCCTAGCAACCCACCCCCAAAAAGAAGCAAGCGGCTATGTTCTGCACCAGCTGCAGCTTCCAAACAGCAAGTGCAGCCCAACATCCAGCACCCTGCGGTAATCTAGCCTCTTAAGTTAATAAAAGCATGGATGATAGTGATCGGATTCAAATCAGAAAGAAAGGGTGGCAGGCTCCTCACCAGATGGAGATGCTGAAAGGCACTCCTGGCCACCAACGTTTGAGGAGTAGCAAGGGATCCTGTTGTTTGAGGAGCAGCAAGGGATCCAGGAGCACTGGACCCCATCAAGGACAGGAGTCCCCCCCCCCCCCAATATGTCACAGGGCCAGCCAACCATCATCACTTCAATCTTGTCAGGATTTGGCTTCAGTCAGCTCACCCTCATCCAGTTCCCAATGACAGCCAGGTACTGGGTACATACTAAAACTGCAGGGGCTGAGTCAGATGAAAAAGAGAATTAACTGGGTGTCATCAGCATGTTGATGACACCTCACCCCAAACCTCTGTACGATCTTGCCGAGCAGCCTCAGATACACATTAAACAGGAGGGGAGACAAGTTGGGACATTGTGAGACCCCATATGGGAGTACCTGCTAAGACCTCCCCTCAGGACAAATGGAACCACTCAAAAGCAGTCCCATGTACCCCTGCCAGGTGCTGCAGTCATGCCAGCAACACCTTGTGATCAACCATATCAAAGATAGCTGAAAGACCTGACAGGATCAACAGGGTACAATTTCCTTGTCGAGTTCCACATGTAGATTGTCAACCATGGTTGCAAGAATGGTCTCAGTCCTATACCCAGGATGAAAACAAGACTGACATGGGTCCAGAAATCCAATATTATTGAGATGCACTGGAAGCTGCTGGACAGACATATATTCAATAACCTTTTCCTAAAAATGGAATGTTAGAGATGGAGCGATAGCTGGCCGGGGAGTCCCTGAAAGATGGTTTCTTGGGAAGCACAACCACAATTTTGAGGGTTTCCAGCAACCCACCCACATGAAGGGAGGCATTGGCAGTTCTAGAACTGAAATGAAAATTCTCCGTGAGTGCTGTTTCCAAAGGAAACCGCTTTTTTGCCTTAATTCGCACAAGGAAGAAATCTACTGGCATTGTCAACATTTTTCATGGTTTTCTGCAATTTCCCACCATTTTGGTCATTTCTGGTAATTTTCAGTAATTTCTAGTATTTGTATTTTTTTTGTAATTTCTGGTATTACCGGTAATACTTAAAATTACTGGAAATTACTAGAAATTACTGAAATAGCAGAAAATAGTGAAAATCACAGAAAATATCAAAAATGGGGGTAGATTTCTTCCTTGCTCCCGAAAAGTCAGTATTTCCCGATGGAACGAGAGCGCCTGCTCTTGCTTCAGGCCTATGTGACAACCCCAGCCAGCAATGGTCCCAATATCTGCTGAGTGGTTTTCACCGGCCAGGATCTAATTCACAACTGATTCTCCACATCACCCCAAACACATTCTTTGAATCAGTGGGTAATACCAACTGAAACCAATTCACCAAATCGGACAAAGCAGAGCTTCCACAACCCAAAACTTTGACGTTGCAGTCAAAACAGCAGCACCCAAGTTGTGGTGAATATGATCAATTTTGTCTGCAAAGTAATTATCAAATGCATCACAGTGGACAATAAATGACTTTAGTTCTGAGTGAAGACAAACCAGATTAACCAAATCATTCACCACCTGGAACAGCTCTTCTGAATGAGACTTTGTAGATGGTACGATAGCAGAGAAGAAAGCTTTCTTCTTTGCCACAATCACAGCCACAGCATGTGCATGTCATTTTCATTATTACAATAACGATAACAAAAAGTGTCATTTTTGTTATCGTAATTGCAATAATGAAAATGAGAAATAATAACGAAAATAGAAAGAAAACGACATTTTATTTTTGAAATAAAGGGAAAACACTGACAAATGTATTTCTGGCTATAATCTTTTTGTTTATTATTCAATTCTGATGAAACTTGGGTAAATTGTACCCGCAATGAAGGGCATGATGTGTATCAATTTTTGAAACGTTTAATTAAAGGGGACCAATGTTAGAAGCACTTGAATGTTGTGATTTTAAGAAAAGCTCCATACACATTCATGGCTACAACTTCTTTATCTTACATGTAATTTTCATGTCTCTGCCAATTTTCAGAAAGATTGGATAAAGGGTCCTGATGGTATAAGACATTGCCTTTAATATACATTTCCAGCTGTAACATTTTTATATTCCATCCTGTTTACAAGACATTCAGCAGGAATGTATCACATACCTTCCCTGTCATCTCTGCCAAATTACAGGACAATTTGATAAAGGGACCCAATTTTATAAGCAATTGAAGTTGTCCCCTTGAAGACCATTATTCAGATAAATAGCAGCACATGCAGTGCCAGTCAGAGGCAGGCACCTGGCATGGCAGGGGGAGGGAGGCTATAGGAGGGAGGATATGGAGCAACCCAAAAGACTGACAGACACATTCACTGGCCAGTTACTGCATGCTTCCAGCTTTACAGGACCAATCGGTAGTGGCTTTGAGGCGGGCATAGGGGGCGGCCCTCAGGCGGGCATAGAAGGGACATAACTGGGACTTTGGGGATAGCATCCCAGAAATCAGAAGACATAGTTTACACATCCAGGCTGGCCAATTATCATCACAATCACATCCTGCAGCACTGTGACAGAGGACATAAGAGAATCTCTATTGGCTCTTTCCTAAACAGATGCTTCCAATTTCCCAGTAACAAGTGGGGGAGAGATGTTGGGATGGTCACAGCACAGAATGAGGATATTTGGCTGACCTTTATGCTGGCCAATTGACATCACAAACTGATCTTAGACCACAGTGACACATAAGAGAATCCCTGGCATAGGCTCCTTCTCTGCATATGCTGTGAAGGCATATAAAATTGGGACCCTTTATTACATTTTTCTGATATTTGACAGAGATGATTGTGAAAGTGTGAGATACAGTGCTACCAAATTTCATGTACACTGGTTGGACTACAAAGATGTTACAGTCAGACATACATTTATAAGTTAATTGCTTATACCACTAGGACCCTTTGTCCAATCCCTCTGAAAGTTGGCATAGTTAGTAAATTAGTGAAGGAGTATAAATTTGCCAAGTTTCATCTACATTAAATGTGAGGCAAAGAAGTTACAGTTAAGAATGCATATTAATATTTTTGCAAAATAATATAATTCAACTGCTTCTAAAATTGGATTCCTTTATCCAATCTTTTTTGAGTTTGGAACACTTAATGGTGTCCATTGGATGTATAATCACACCAAGTGCCAGCCAAATATAATGGAAAACAAGAATGTTATAGCTGGAAATGTGTTTTTCATTTAAACCAATGGAAAATGAAAATGAAAGCAAAAATGAAAACGACAATTTGATATTTATGAAAATGAAAATGACAGATTTAAATAATGAAAATAAAAAACAAAAACAATATGGGCCCCTGGTGCACACCTCTACCACAGCTTAGTCCTTCAAAAATGATCTATGCTGTAATTGGTCAGCCTCAATGGGAGTCAAGTGCCAACTGCACTCTGCCTGTCCTCCTCCTTCATCCATCTCAGGACTTCCATGTACTGGGGGACCTGTGCTGCTGAAATGGGGGAAGTTGACGCCTGGGTGCAGCTATGTCAATGGCCATGGTCAGCATGCTATTCCACAAGCTGACCAGGTCATTGACAGAACAGCCATCAAGGTCAGTGGGCAGATTTGTCAGAGAGTTCTGGAATCCTATTGGATCCATTAGTCTCTGGGAGCAGACCAACCTAACTGGTCCTGCACCCTGATGGGGGCAAAGGATGGCTCTAGTGTCAAGGTCATTTGCCTCCCCCACCGTTTTGAAAGTGTTAAGCCTCTCCTCTTCTGCCTCCACCAGTTCCCGATCCACCTTCGAATTAAAGACAAACTCCATGTCTTCACCTTTAGGGCTATTCATGGCCTTGCTCCCCCTACCTTTCTCTTTTTGTTTCCCAAATTCCCACTACAGAACATTCCTACCCCAGAGTTTTGCTCCTCTGCCCAGAGACATAGGTAGGTTGGAATGGGCCCTGGTGCAGAAGGTAGAATGAGCTCCTCCAAACCACCTAGCAAGTTTTCAATAAGTGATAATCACCCATTCACCTATGCACACATATGGGTCCCCAGGTTCTTGGACTCCAGTGCAGGTGCACCACCTGCACATAAGAACGTAAGTAGTACCATACAGGGTCAGACGAGTGGTCCATCAATCCCAGCATCCTGTCTCAAACGATGGCCAATCTCTGTCTCTTGGAAGATGTACCAAACAGGTCACAATGAATAATACATTCCCTGTTGTCCAGCCCCAAACAATAAGAGGTTACGTCCCCAAAACCTATTTGACCAATAGCCATTAATGGACTTATTCTCCAAGAACTTATCAAATTCCTTTTTAAAACTAGATATGCTACTGCCCTTGACAACTTCCTCTGGCAACACATTTCAAGTTAATTGTGTGCTGAAGTGAAAAAAAATACTTTCTCTTATTTGTTTTCAGTTTTCTGCCAGTCAGTTTCATAGAGTGTTCCCTTGTTCTAGTACAGTTAGAGAATGTGGTAACTGCTAGCGGGTCTCTGTTAGGCATATCCAAGGTACCCGTGCCCGGGTGGGCTTGCTCTGGGAGGGCTGATGGTATTGCGTAGCAGGGGTCAGGAGATGAAGACTTTACCCCCCCTCCTCCCGGCCAAAGCTGAGCTACTCTCCTCCCCTTGGGTTTTACTAGCCCCTGGGTTGGGGTCCTCCCAGTAGTAGCGTCTGGGCATTCTGGTGTGCTTTCTTCCTCCGGAGGAACAATTACTTTCTGGGGTAGCCTCCTCTTTCCAGAGGCTGCATTGCAAACCACCAGGCCAAGCACTGCTGTTAACAGGGTGGTCTCTGGGCAGCTGACCAGGTGATCTGGCTCCTGGCTCGTCCGCCCTGCTTGTAAGGCTGCTGTAGCTTTTGTTTCTGGTGCCAGTTTCGAGCTCCGCTCCCTGCTTGTAAGGCCTTCCCCAGGATGTTGCATGGCCTGATGACATCATCAGGCTGCATTCACAGGATCCTGCTGCAGGTGGAGCCGTCAGCCCATGTGGGAGCTGTCTGGGACACAGGAGGGCCGTCGCAGGGTGAGTCCTCTCAGAGAGGGTAAACAAACATTCCCTGTTTACGTGTTCCATACGACTCGTGATTTTATAAACTTCTATCGTATCCTCTCTGTCATCTCTTCTCCATGCTGAAAAGCCCCAAGCTATCAAGCCTCTCTCTTCATACAGGAGCTGTTCCATACCCTTGATCATTTTTACTGCCATTCGCTTTACCTTTTCTAGTTCTGCTGTGTCTGAGATGGTGCAATCAGAACTGCACACAATACTCCAGCTGCAGTCGTACCATAGATCTATATAGAGGCATTACGATACTTTCCGTTTTATTCTCTATTCCTTTCCAAATGATTCCTAACATTCTGTTTGCCTTTTTGACCGCCACCACACACTGAGCTGAGGATTTCAGTGTATTGTTCACAATGACTCCAAGATCCTTTTTCTGAATGGTAACTCCTAATTTAGAACCCAGCATTGCATACATATAGTTTGTGTTATTTTTCCCTCTGTGCATCACTTTGCAATTGTCCACATTAAATTTCTTCTGCCATTTAGATTGACAATAGAGACAAAGTAGTAAAGTGATATCTTCTATTGGAACAGCTACAGTTGGTGGGGGTATGCAAGCTTTTGGACCTCACAGGGTCCTTCGTCGGGCAGGTCTGGTTTTGGTCTCCCAAGATCCTTCTGCAATTCTTCACAGTCTGCTTGGGTTTTAATTACCTTGAATAGCTTTGTGTCATCTGCAAATTTGATCATCTCACTCTTTACTCTCTTCTCCAGATCATTAATGAAAACATTAAACAACACTGGTCCCAGTACAGATCCCTAGGGCATTCCACTAATTACTTCTCTCCATGTGAAAACTGACCATTTAGTCCTACTCTTTGCTTCCTATCTTTTAACCAATTGCCAATCCACAATAAGACACTGCCACTTATCCCATGACTCTTTTTCCTCAGGAATCTCTCATGAGGGACCTTATCAAATGCCATCTGAAAGTCCAGATACACTATGTAGACCAGCTCACCCATATCCACATGCTTATTTACACTCTCAAAAATTCCAATAGATTAGTGAGGCGTGACTTCTCTTTTCCAAATCTATGTTGACTCTTCCCCATTAAGCCATGCTCAGTAATTCTGTTCTTAACAACGGTTTCCACCAGTTTGCCCAGCACTGACATCAGGCTCACTGGACCGTCGTTTCCAGGATCACCGGCATTATGTTAACTTCCCTCCAGTCCTCTGATACAGTGGCAGATTTTAGCGATAGGTTACAAATTACCAATAGTAGGCTACCTGGAGGCTGTGGCTACTCTGTCTGCCTCGTGCTGCCTCCAGTGCTTACTCTGTCCTGTGCCGCCCACTGGGTGGGTCCCATACACACTGTGCTGCAGACGCTGCCACTCAGCTCAGTCTCTGCCTGGCCACACTGCAACAGGACAGAATTTGTACCCTCACCCCCAATGTCCCTCCTGTCTCTATGATAGCTACGCCCCTGCCCATTATGAGTATTATGGTGCATGTGTGCAAACGTGTATGGACCCTTCATGTGCAGGGGTTTAGGATTAGCTTGAATTTCTAGAAATAGTGTAGCAAAATGATAAATTCCTAATGTCTGCATATTTTGTATTTTCAGGGTGCGTTTCTATTCTGAAAAAAATCAAGGTTTAAGTGGGAAAGAGCCACATGCACTTCCCATATTGATTCTATGTTTTTGTCAGATTTCGACTGTGATAGGAATGAGTAGTTGGTCAGTGTCTGTAAAGTCCTATGATCATTTTTTCACGGACCCCCCTCCCCCCCGCTGGGTGTGTGGGCAGGTGTGCGGTGGAGGGGGCGGGCATCTGTGCAAATGCTGCGGTGGTGGGTGGGATGGGTGTGCATCTGTGAAAACAGCACAGGCGATGGATGAGGGTGCATGCGCACTACCATGCCACATCCATCCACCTATCATGCACCTACGGAGTCATCCAGCAAACCAGAGGAAGCTCCATGGGTGGAGGTGGGTGTGCACCCATGGAAGAGGCCGCACAACCACTTCCACCCACCGCCGTTGCACATCCATCCCACCCACCCACCACATCCATGAAAAAACAGCCTCCTTTTGTAATCAAAATCAAATCTTGTAAAGATATGTAGTTATGACGAAAGGCAGTTTTGAAGTGAATATACCAGTGTAATAAAAACTTAACACACATTTTGGCAAATGCTCATCCATATTAGCAGCATTATGAACTATGAACACTAGTTCTTTAGTATTCTGAAACAAAGTACAGCTGTATAAAATCTTTGTGGAGACCATCACATTTTCCTTTTCAGTCTTCAATTACATATTTTTTTTATTCTGAATGCTTCTGAGAAGTTTATAAGAAAGGTAAGAAATATCTTTGATTGATTCATCTCAGAACATATCATGTGCAGAAAACTTGTTCCTACCCCCCACCCCTTATTTCAGTGGTTCCATTTTGACCAAAGAAACATGATTGAACCTCCATTAAGTCTGGTCATTGCCATACAATTGCATCCTCATACCTCTCTCACTCAAAATTTCTACTCTGTAACAAAGTTAAGCACGTGCACCTGCATTTTCTCAATCTCATGAATGTATCCTCGTCTCTCCCGATGTTCACCCCTCCCTCATCTTTTCCCTTCCTTGTCCTCTTAGGCCATTTTTAAATGGACCACGGTGGGTGGGGGTATGGGTGTGTGACTGCGGTGGGTAGACGTTGGTGTGCATCCGTTCCCACGGGCGCACACCCATCTCCATCCATGGAGCATTGGGCGTTGGAGCCCATTGCTTTGTGCATGGAAGATGGGTGGAGGTGGGTGTAGCATGGGACCGTGTACACACCCCCACCCATCCCCCCGTGGCATTCACGTGGGCTCCTCCACCCATCTCCATGCAGTGAAACTGCATGAAGATGGGTGGGGACATCTCGTGTGAAAAGGGCCTCTGATTGTAAGCCCTTTGGCCCTAGACTTGTCTATCACTACTGGTTGTACAGTGCCAGGTACACCACTGGCATTATATAAATAATAAATAATAATAATAATAATAAATAAATACAAGATGCATGGCCTCAGTCCCTATTCATGCTGCAACAATCTCTAGGAGTGAGGGGGTCAGCTGCCTTAGTACCTCTGTGGAATCTTGAATTTCATGTTCCATATGGGTCTGTGGACCACTCTCTACTAGGGATGGGCGAACAGAACGCGGTTCGGATGTTCGGTCGTTTGGTTCGAAACCCGAGTTCGGGTTCAATGGTTCGGTTCAGCTGAGTTCGGGTTGGCCGAACTTGGCCGAACAGTCAAAAACAGCACTATCGAAACCGAAACCAAAACTTAACCGAAACCAAAACTTAACTTTTTTTCCCTTGAAAAGACTTTTTTCCTGCCCCTGAACTCAACCGAACTGTTAGGTCATTCAAGAGTTCGGTTTGGACGTTCGGTTCAGACGTCCGAACAGATCGAGTTCAGTCCAAACATCCGAACCGCATTCGCCCATCCCTACTTTCTACGACTTCACAGACCAGAGTTTTGGAACCACCATGTTAACTCACTGAACTGATCATTAATGTTAGTAATGACCAAATACCATTCCTTTTTCACAGTAAAAATACTCATTACTATAGTTCATTGTTGTGGATTTACAGAACTTTTGCCATGTACCTGCACTTCTCAGGCTTATCTGCTAATAGTACAATACTTTCATTTCCCTCTGTTTTCAATCCATGGAATAATAACATTTTCTATCCTTTTGTACAGGCAGCTCAAGGAGGTGGTCATAGAACCTTGCTGTATGGGCATGCTATACTCCTTCGTCATTCGTTCAGTGGAATGGTGAGCACCGTATTAATTATGATAATACACAATAACTTTTAACGTTTATTTGTAAATGGAAGATGAGTTAGCAATTATGAGAACTTTGCTTTTAAAAGAAAATATGAATCCTAAAATGGTTTAAAATCTTGGTAACCAAGCAATGGGTGAAAACCCATGTATGTCAAATCAAAAATGGTAAATAAGTAACATGGAAATCAGGAAATTGGCAAAATGGCAATAACTGATAAAGTATTATTCAGAATTTTGTGCTGCTGGTTACCCAACTTGGTAATCAGTTTTCAATCAGGTAACTGATAAACCACTTGAAATTACAGGTATTACCAATTGGTACTGTTTAGTGCCTAACAATACCAAGATGGTTTGGTTACCAAAATGCCACTTAGTTTACCTGTCACAGGTTCCTGACAGGTAGGGCTGAAGTGGCAACTCCCTTTTCCGCTCTGCTGTTTCATTCAGCCATTTTTGAATTGATTATGACTTTCTGTAGCTTTTCCACCAGCATTCCGCTAATTTAGAAACTTTCGGAACAATCTCAGAAACTGTCAGAACAAACATTGTTCCACTACTTCACAGTGTCGGTGGAAATTGCCGAAGATTGAAACTGATGGAAGAAACGTTGTTCCACTATTTTCGCAGCTGGTGGAAGTAGTGGAATGAAAGTAGCGGAATGAACATTTCTATTGCACTGTGACGCTCATTGCGGAAGAGTTTTTTCCATTTGAAAAAACTACTGCAGTGGCTTGCTATTTCAGCCCTACTGACAGGAACACAAAGCAAGTCTGTTACAAGGCAGCTGATTCCAGGGAATTTGAACAGCCTGAACCTCTCCACACCTGAGTCATCATTCTGGCTCCTGAGCATGCCTAGAGAGAGTGGGACCAAACTTTAGGGCAGCAGGCAAAACTCCATTTGGCCTCCTCTATGGATCCTCTAATCAACACTTTCAGGATGTGACTCCTGGGCATCTAAAACCATCACTCACTTCTGAAAATCTCAATCTCAAGATATAGGCTAACGCAGAAAATGCTTAGGCGCAAGTAAAGTAGTGTGTCCCTTTTCTGAGTGGCTCAATCTCCTTCCCTCCTCCTCCCATTCACACCCTTAAGATACACCATGTAGACAGCTATTCCTTCTTCAGAGCAGCACTCTTTATAGCACATTACCAACCCCTAGTATAATGCTTTCCTTTGTGGGGGGCACTTAGAAAATTAGTTCAAGCTCCAAGGGTTTCCCGCAAGGTTCTATTCTGTCCCCTCTCCTGTTCAATGTGTATATGCAGCCAGTGGGTGAGGTTGTGAAGCATTATGGGGCATGGTGCCATCAGTATGCTGATGACACCCAGCTCTAACTCTCTTTTTCATCTGACCCAGACCCAGCAGTCTCGGTGCTTACCTTGTCTGGTGGCTGTGAGGGACTGGATGATGGTGAGCTGACGGAAGCTGAATCCTGACAAGATGGAGGCAAAGTGGTGGGTGTGGTGTCCCCTCTCATTGATGGGGTTTGCCCCCCACTGGTTTCCGAGGTTCAGAGTCTGGGAGTGCTCCTTGACCCGCAGCTCTGCCTGGATTTTCGGGTGGGGCTGTGGCGAGAGTTGCATTTCGCCAATTACACCTGATGCGTTGCCTTCGGCCATGTGTCTCAGACTCCGACCTGACCACCATCATCCATGCTTTCATTACCTCGAGACTAGACTATTGCAACGCACTTTACGTGGGGCTACCCATGGTGATGGTTTGGAGACTGCAGCTGGTGCAGAACGCGGCGACCCACCTTCTTGCGGGGACAGGCTGCCATGAGCACATTACACCAGTGCATTGTGCTCTGCACTGGCTGCCTATAGGCTTCCAGGCCCAATTCAAGGTGTTCGTTCTTACCTATAAAGCCCTTAACGGCCTGGGCCCCACCTATCTGTGGGACCGCCTCACCTTCCATGTTCTGGATCAGCCCCTGCAGTCCTCCAGGAGTGACTTTCTTAATGTCCCCCAGGGGCATTGACTATGGAGAGGGCGTTCTCAGTGGCCACACCTAGGCTGTGGATCTTACTTCTGGCAGAGACCTGGGTGCCCTGGACCTCACCTCTTTTCATTGTTATTGTAAGACTTGGCTGTTCCACCAGTCCTTCGGCAAGGGTGATGGAATGGGGGGGAGGGGTTTTTGTTTTGATTCTGTGGCACCCCCTTTTGATATTTTGCTTGATTATTTAGTGATTATTTATTGTTTTTTATAGTTTTGTAGGTTTTTAAAATATTTTATACTTGTAAGCCGCCTCGATCTACTATATGTTGGAGAGGCGGGGTAAAAATATAGTAATAAATAAAATAAAAGGCCACACAGAAGTTGAGAGTGGGGACGGTTAAGGGGTGCTCTCAGAAAGAGGAGGGTCCAGATCCTGTACTGTGCCACTGAGAAATCCCCTATCTTTGCATGCATGCCCTGATAACTGCTCTCTTACCATGGTATCTACTCAGTTTTTCAGTGCTCAGGATTAGGAACTGGATCCAGGGGCCAGATCCAGGAACTGGAAGGGGCCACATAGTGGTGGGGCTAAAAACTAGCCATGGGCCTCATTTGGCCCCCACAACTGAGCTTCCCCACACCTGACTTATACGCTCTCTCTTCAGGGCAAACCTTGGAAAGTACTCTAAAATGAGACTATATAAGATGTCAGAGCTGCCCTCATACCTCAGTTCTTTATTATAACAAAGGACCCATGCTTACTACGGCACTGGGGAAAATATAGTGAACAGGGATTCATGTTTACAGCCATGGCCTTTGGTAGCTGTCTGACCCGTGATATCTGTAGTGATGCCTTTCTTTTGTCTTTGACCATGAGCAACTTTAAGCTGTGTCACTTACCTTGTAGTTGTTACTCAGTATTGTTAATAGTTTTTTTATTTTAGTAAAGAAACAAACAAAAAGCTATCTTGAATTGGTTTGTTAGATAATTTGTTTACTTAATTTGCTTAGGTGTTATTGCCCCTAAGTGAGCAAACTTAAAATTTGAAAACTGTCTTAAGCTTCCTTGAAGTCAATGGAGATTTAAATGTACATTAGAAAGTAGTAGAAATTTGCTAAATTATTTTAAAATAACAACCACCAGAGTTATGTGACTCAACTAACTTGTTGATTTGGGTGTTTTTAATAACTTCAATATGTTTTTCAGTATTTGACATGTTTGACAACATCAAGGTCCCAGACAGATAAACTTGCGTTTGATGTGGGGTTACGAGAAAATGCAGCAGGTAGGCCAATATTCTCAGTTACTCAGTGAGAAAAAAGTGCCAATTTTACTTGTGTAAAGCTTAATATACTAGGTTTAATTGGGCCCTGGGCAAGTTAGATTACTGGGCTCCATACCGACCAGGCCAGGGAGCGAGGTGAGGGGGTGGCCAAGGCAACGAAGGGGTTGTGGTGTAATGGGAGGCACAAGGGAGACAGGGAAAGAGTGGAGAGGCCAGGTCAGGGGACCTGGGTCAAGGGAGGTAGGTGAGGGGTAGAGGGAGCCAGGGCAGAGGAGCTGGATTAGGCTGTGGTGGGCCCAGGTTCGTGTCCAAATTGTGGGCCCCCTAAGGGTAATGGGGGCAGGGTCTCCCTAAGTGGTGGTCCTCCCAAGAGGGCTCCCAGTCAGTGTTGGTCTCCTCAATGTGATGGTGCTGCCTTGACTCCCAACAGGCCCCCACCCCCTGAAGTGGCAACAACCCTTCCAGGAAGGAGATTTTAAGAGTGGCACTGGGTTACAGGTAAGGCCAGGACTCTGCCCCTGCCCACTCTGAAAACTTCCTTCTTGGTGGGGGTCCTGTGAAAGTGGTCTGAGCACCACTAGAAAATTCAGAGTGGGTGGAGGCAGAGTGTTGTCCTCAAAGGGGCCCCCTAGAGTCAAGGGCCCAGGCTCAACTGAGTCCCTTTGCTTCATGGTAGCTACGCCCCTGGGATTGGGCAAAGGGGGGGTGCCCATGAAGGGGAGATGAGGTAGAAATTTACAACACACTTAATTAGCTGTTGATAATATGCTGACTGTAAAATTTCCTAACCTGTGGTAGCAGTTTATAACAAGAGGGAGCTGTGAGAAAATGCTCTCCAGGAAAATGTTCTACCTGGCCCAGCACCTCTCTGGCTATATTTCCTGTTACGTGCCCACACCTTCAACCATCCTACATAGGGGCATGATGGCAATGAAAAACCTGGTTACTTTTACCCTTCCTCTTCTTTCTCTCCCACTAGTTTACACATACTGTCCCAACATGGGGAAATGTGGCATTTTGCATTCTTTCACCTTTACAGTTGAGAACCAGCAACAGCCATTGTTTCAGAAACTGACCAGTATGAACTGAACAGGTTTCAGGACAATGAATATCTTGTTTGTCCCTTCATCAAGATAAACTTTGCTTTCTTAGCTAGTCAGGTGTATGTTCCTAGTGGAGAAGCCTAATTGTCACCTTTCCTCTATGTTGCCTTAAGCAGACATGCTTTGTGCCCGCACCACCCACATGAACAGACAGAGACATACTCTGGGGTTAAAAGGCCTTGGCTGCAAATTTATTAAACATAACGTACACATATGAGCAATACAACCATATTAACAACCTGTGTGCATAATAGCGGGGAGGAGCCATGCTACAAAAACAGGCCCAAGGGGGGGTTGAGCTAAATCTCACCCCCCCTGCCTGGGTGAATCGACCCTTCGAATTCACCCTCCGCTTGGGTCAAGCCGGGTTAACCGCCCCAAACCAGCCGTTCCGAACCTGGGCTGGGGCCCCAGCCTTCTGACCCCCCCCTCCCCAGGTGGTAATGGGTATAAGCACGACCCCTCAGCTCATAGGGAGCCTTACCACAGCATGGTTCCTACTCCGCTAACCGCCACAGTTGCGACCAGACGTCGGAGAAGTGTTGAGCAATCTATTACAACGTACATAACATTATATAATGACTGCGGAGGAGGCGAAAAACCCGACCGCCTTCTGAGCCAATTAGGTCGGCGGGAAAATTCCTCCTCGGCCCTGACAACAGTGAACAGCTTTCGCCCACAGCCGTAGATACACACTTAGCACAGTACATAAACACTCAGCACAATTAAAAAACAAACCCACTAATTGTTGCAGAAACAGTTTGCAAAAGGGGACGGGTTGGGAGGGAAAGCCTCCGCGAGTGGCCGCCGGGATTGCAGAGAGGAGGAAGCACCTGGCCAGCACAGGTAGATATACCCGTCTATGCCCCCACCCAGGTGCCCCTTCTCTCTCCCCTATTGGCCCCCCGGTGCCGTTGCTCAATGGGCAGGCGGGGGAGGGCAGAGGAACCCCTGCCCCCTCCCCGCCTGGCACCCTGTTCGGGGGAGGGCGGTCACAAACTCCCCCCCCCCCGCTTAGGGCTAGGGGGGTGTCCCTTGTGCCTGCACCCCCCACATGAACAGACAGAGACATGCTCTGGGGTTAAAAGGCCTTGGCCGCAAATTTATTAAACATAACGTACACATATGAGCAATACAACCATATTAACAACCTGTGTGCCTAATAGCGGGGAGGAGCCATGCTACAAAAACAGGCCCAAGGGGGGTTGAGCTAAATCTCACCCCCCCTGCCCGGGTGAATCGACCCTTCGAATTCACCCTCCCCTTGGGTCAAGCCGGGTTATCAGCCCCAAACCAGCCGTTCAGAACCTGGGCTGGGGCCCGGGCCTTCTGACCCCCCTGCTCCCCAGGTGGTAACGGGTGCAAGCGTGACCCCATAGCTCATAGGGAGCCTTACCACAGCATGGTTCCTACCCCACTAACCACCATGAAAAGGGGGGAGGCAATGCTACTCCACCCCTTTCCCCCACACAGGTACTCCAAAATGCACATGTATGGCATCCCGCAAGTGTTCCAACCAGAAAGTGTTCCCCTGAACTGATAAATGTACGCCATCGTGTAGGAAGAGGTCAGCGTGCTGGCTCACAATCCTTTTGTGATGCACCACTGTGCTACCCAAGAAGCTTACAAAATCCCACATGGCTCTGTTGATTTTGCGTTTGGCGCGCTCAATTTTGCCTGGCGCTTTGGCATACCACCAAACCCTGTGGGCAAGCAAATCAGACCACCAAATGTGTGTTTGTGGCCAACGAACCACCAATCCTGTGATGTCAAACTTCATTGCGCCCGTGAGCTCCCATGCACTGTGCACGCCTAGGTCATTCTCTCCTAGATGGATGATCAGGATGGCGGGCGGCCCAAATAGATTGGCCCTTCTGAGAAGCAATGGGACCAGCTGTTCCCAGCGCATACCGCTGCACCCGATCCAATAGAGGCGAGCGTGCAGGCCACAACTGAGTTGGGAACCAAAGCCGGAGTTTGCCGCATAGCGTTCGGCCCACCGCACAATGCTATGCCCGCAGATCCACACACTTGGCAACCGGTCAGCGCCTGCAGATAAGCAAGACAACAGAGATATTATAACAATGACAGGGCAACTGTGGGGGGGGGGGCTGAAAGGCCTCACGTAGGTGCGATAAGCCCCAGACTGCCACCGGCCTATGGCCATGATCTGCGCTGAAGCCAGGCCCCCGGCTGCTGCCGTGGACGCTGCTCCGATCCTGAAAGAGTGTGACCCGTAATCAGCAGGCAACATTCCTAGTGCTGCCAATCCTTTTCTAAAAACAGCCTGAAATTGGAATTTTGTCAATCTCGTTCCCCTTGAATGAATTAAGAGAGTGCCTTCTAGCGGCATACGCACCTGCAAATATTCTGCCATCGCCGCCACTGGACAAACCAGCCCTAGCGTGGCTCGGTGCAGCGTCAAGTGATGGCCCCTCCCCCTTTGGTCGGTCTTAGAGTGCCGAATTGTGATGATAGTGTCAGGGGCGTAATTTACATCCCTGATGTAGAGGGCCACACCCCTCTGATCGCCCTGTGATGAGGGGACCAACTCACTAATGCGCAATGCCCCAAAAAATGCTATTTAAAAGGCAGCTCTGAAAAGTAACCCCTCATATGGGGATGAGCAAATGCGGGGCAGTGCTGCTGACAAACGCGCCAGCGTGTCAACCGAAACTGGTTGGCGAGTATCCCTCCATTGGCCCTGCTCCCTGGCCCACCCATCGACAGCCCTGCGCAGGCGATAGCTTGCACACGGGTCGGCAGTACCCTGAGCCTTGCTGAAAAAGGCAATAGCCGCCAAATGACACTGAATGGTGCGAGGCGCCAACCCACGGCTACTCAAGCGTGCCGCAAACCACTCCACTTGACAGGTTGGGATGGGCCAAAATTCCTGCAACCCGTGGGCTGAGAGGAAGCTGCGGAATTCCTGAAGCGTGGACACATAGGCTCGCCACGTAGAGTCTGACACGGCGGCTCTAACGCCCTCGTCTATCCTTCGTTCCCTTGCTTCCACAAAGCATTGCTTCTGGGTTGATGTTGGCGCTGGGCGCCAGGGAATGGAATCACTCCATCTGAAAGCGAGATAAGGAATCAGCGATCTCATTGTGAACACCGGGTATGTATTTGGCTGAAAAATACATATTGATGGAGAGGCACTTCAGCACAAACCAGCAGACCAGGACCATAACTCTGCTGGACTTACTGGACTGGCGGTTGATCACTTGCACCACCGCCTGGTTATCAGACCAGAAACATATGTGAGAGTCCTGGAAGCGATGGCCCCAGAATTCCAATGCTACCAGAAGTGGGAAGAGCTCTAGAAATGTTATGTCCCTGACAAGGTCGCTGGCCGCCCAGTCCAGCGGCCAGCGTTGGGCACACCAGCTACCCTGAAAGAACACTCCAAAGCCACTCCCTCCGGCAGCATCGGATACTACCTGCATGTTGGCTTCAAGTAGCCGTACCTCCCGCCACAAGGAGATTCTATTGTAGTTCTGAAGGAATGCAAGCCATACCAGGAGGTTCGCCCTGATCCCCCTAGTTATGAATACATGATGGTGGGGAGCTGACAACCCTACGGTTGCTCGACTGAGCCGAGCACAGAACGCCCGACCCAGGGCTACAACCCTACATGCAAAGTTAAGGTGACCCAGTAAAGTTTGAAGTGCCCTCAGCATGACCTTTTTGGCAGTGATAGTGTCTGTGATCAGTCCCTGCAATGTGGCCACTAGATGTGCAAGACACCGTGTCAATGATTATCCCTAAAAAGGAGGTGCGTGTTGTGGGACCTTTGTTTTTTTTCTCGGCCAATGGGACCCCCAATTCTCCCGCAACCGTAGCAAATACACACATTAAATGGACGGATTCCTGGGTACCCGCCCACCCCGAGAAGAGATAATCATCGAGATAATGTGATATGGATGCTAAACCAGCACGGGTCTTAGTTGCCCATTCCAGCATAGTGCTGAAATGCTCAAATGCAGTGCAGGAAATGGCACAGCCCATGGGCATGGCTTTATCAAAGAAAAATTGGCTGTCAAATGAAAAACCCAGCAGTTTTAAATCCCTCGGGGATACCGGCAGGAGGCGGAAAGCTGACTTTATGTCGCACTTCCCCATTAGTGCCCCCTTGCCACATGCCCTCACTGTGCGCACAGCTGCATCAAAAGATGTGTATTGTACTGAGCACAAACCGGGATCAATTCAGTCATTAACCGAGCTGCCCTTTGGGTAGGACAGATGGTGTATTAAACGGAATTTGCCGGGTTCCTTTTTTGGCACTACCCCCAACGGGGAGCAGCGCAGGGGAGAGAAAGGCAGGGAGTCATATGGACCTGCTCCCCTCCCAGCCTCCACCTCCTTATGTATCTTCTCCCCCACTACTCCTTCCATCCCCCGCACAGACTTAAGGTTCCGAGTGATTGTATCCACCCATGGGCCTGTGTACGGGATCTCAAAACCGTCTGAAAACCCCCGCCACAAATAGTCCGCGTCTACCCTGTTCGGATAGTGCTGCAGCAATGGGTGGAGAACCTCAAGCTTTATTGGTGTAGGCACCAGTTCCAGCTTGGTGTACCCCCCCCCCCTGAACCGTTCCTGCTTCACGCCTCTGTTAGCAAACCTTTGCCTTCCTGATTCAGGGCGCCCCTTATGGCAGGACGAGGCGGGGTGACCACCTCCACAGCTGGAACAGAAATGAGAGTATTTGCACCGGGAACGAAAACATCCCTTCGTGTTGTATGCCCAGCATACCTGCCTCCCAGAAGATGCCTTTGAAGGCCCCGGGATCACTACCCCACTCCCCGTGCAGATGCCAGCCACTGGGTGGTGGTGGGCCATAATTTGGGAATGCAAATTATATTCAATGATGTCCCAGCGGGTGTGTGGGTTATATGCTGCCCTATGATGAAACATCTCATCGTATTCCAGCCAGGCTAGCCCCCCAAAATCGCTATAGGCCTTCTGGATAATTGCAGCGTACTGAATTAACTGCCATGCCCTATTCGGGAATTTGTAAGCCACAACCCCCATGTAAATTAAAAAACAAGCGGACCAGTTTTCCCATGGTTTCTTACGCTTGTCCTTTTCCCCTTTTTCCCCTTCCACGTACCCATCGCCCGGCTCCTCCCCATGTAATAACATAAAGATATCGAGAAACTCACCCTTCCATATTTTCTCCTTGGTAGTTAAAGACAAGTGGTCGCCGGGCAATGAGATGGGGATGGCGTAGGCGTGCAGGCCCGGGGTAAAACTAGGTCGACCATAAGTAACCGGCCACCGGGATTGCAGACAGGAGGAAGCACCTGGCCCGTCTACGCCCCCACCCAGGTGCCCCTCCTCTCTCCCCTATTGGCCCCCCAGTGCCGTCGCTCAATGGGCAGGCGGGGGAGGGCAGAGGAACCCCTACCCCCTCCCTGCCCGGCACCCTGTTCGGGGGAGGGTGGTCACAAACTCACCCCTCCGCTTAGGGCTAGGGGGTTGTCCCTTCTCATAAGCCACGGAGAGCAGGGCAAGTGCTGTGCTCCCTCAGTCCTGGCCAGATCTGAAGCTCTGACACCCTATCTTGATTTTTCTCAGTAAAAAGTATACTCACTCTTTATCTTACTGTACCATGTTTCCTGTACACAATAGAGCCCTCCTGCCCACAATTTGAATGGGTGTAGGAAACTATCATAGCAACTGAGGGCAAGATAAGGGAAGATGTGTCAGTAGCTGTTACTGAGCATCCTCAGATCTGAACTGAGCATGCGCATTACTAGGGATGGGACTCTGGGCAAAATTTCAGTTTTGGTCAATTTTGGTTTCGGTTCTCATGAATTTCAGTTCTTGTTTGGTTTCGGTACTATCAGATCTTTTGCATTGATTTTTGTACCGGATTTTTAACATTGCGGTTTTTCAATGAGGGACAAACCACAATGTTACAAATCCAGTACAAAAATCAATGCAAAAGATCCGATAGTACCAAAACCGAAAAAGAACCGAAATATCAGATTAATCTGAAATGGCCATTTTCAGGTACTTTCGGTTTTATCGGAAACCGAAATTCCCATCCCTACTCATTACTAGCAAGGTAAAACATTCTAATAGGAAGTAAAGTTTCACAGCTACTCAAGCCAGGCCCTCTGTGGATGGCCTGGGCACCAGGGCAGTTGCCTTGTCCACACCACCTGAAGGTATGCCACCTGTGTAAAGAAAATCATGGATGTTGCTAGCAGATAACACTGTGAACCTGCTATTATTTCATCATTAAGAAACAAAAATACGTACTTTCAATAAGATTAGCTTCTTGCGGGGGTGGGGGGAACTAAAAATATGCCTACAGTGCGTGATGATACAATTGTAAGTAGTGAAAATATTTTATGTAGGCACCAAAAATACACATCCATGACCACTGGTAAATATAAACTAGATGTGATTTCTTTCTCCAGTTTATGATTTTACGAAGTACATTGAATTAATTATTTTGTTTTATGAACTTCCATTTGCAATTATATATTGTTGAATTCTAGCATATGTAATGCACAAGAAGAAAGTTTAGCTTTATTTTCAAGTATTTATTCCTCTTTAAAATTACTATCAATTGATTGTAATTTTTTTTAAAAACACCAATGTTTTTGATATAGTCATTATTACCAAAAGAGTCTCATAGATCCACTAAAATCTGCTAGGAGGCAAATGGAAACAAAAGAAGCAAAGTTTAGATTTCAAATCAAGATCAAGATTGGGCTCATACCATAAAAAAGCCGAAACTCAAGTAATCTATTTGCATTTTGCTATTAAGTTTCTATAGTTATGTAGCAAAAGATTTGCATGTATTTATTTAAATTATCCTCCTTTTGTCCCAGCTGTGTGAATTGGAATATTTTGGCATAATTATAGTTGGAGTGTGATTTTATTTCCTTATGTGTACTCTTTTTTTCTTTTTAAACCAGAAACTGCATCAAAGCTTTCACATGGAAGTTCAAAGTCTGTCTACAATAATTTTAGAGTAATGTTAATAATGAACTTCTGTAATTTTGAGCAGTTCTTCTAATATCAGGAAAACTGATTAAATATATTTCTACACTTCCTTTTATACGTTGCATCCATGATATGTTCTTGTCCCCTCAAAAGAAGACTTACTGTTTTAGAGAGCAAAATTAAAAAAGAAAAAAAAAGGTGAACTGGAAATATTGATGAAGAGGTGCACCCCTTAACATCAACAATATGAGGATGAATGAGAATATCATAAATATATAATTATATTTACAATCAGAAATATAAACAGCTACAGTGACAGAACAAAGTAAAGCAAATTTAACCCTAGTGTCTTGAAATGAATGCAAGGAAAACAATATCAATGAGAAGTTAAAAGAAGAAAAACTAAAGCGGCTCAGCAACTATGCAGTTAGCTGCATACTCAAGAAGCAGACTTTTCTATCATCCAATAAAGTCAACTTGGGCCACTTAAGCAAAGGCAGTGGAAAGTGGCCTTAAAGCAGGTGAAAATTTCCAGTGAAAACCTCTCCTTATGCAGAACTCTTCAAGGTACATCTGGCAGAGGCAGCAGAGCCACCTCCTAAGCCAGTGATTTCGCACTGCTGATATACGAAGAAAGGTGGGAGGGAAAGGAGGTTTGGAAGAGCTCATTGCGTCTATATCTGGAGTTTCATTGGTGTAAGTCCTGGAGACCATAGGTTAGTGCTAACTTGGTGGCCTACCCTTGCTGTTTCAAACTGAAAATAACCTAGGTGAAGAGAACATAATTTCCATGAAAAGCAACCTGGGATGATGTCATGTCTATGGTATATCGCCTCCCCACTTCTTGTTAAGTATTATCTTTGATATTCTCCCCTCAGATGGCTCAATTTTTAAGCCCATGGGTTTTGGGTCCTTCCTTCCTTCCTTTAATGGAAAGTTGTTTCAGAGGGAGTAGTAGTCAGTTTCAGTATGTTAATGGGGGAGGTCGTGAGAGGGTGTCGGGTGTGGTGTCACCAGTATGCTGATGATACTCAGCTGTACCTCTCTCTTTCAACTGACCCAGACCCTGCCGTCTCGTTGCTATCCCAATGCTTGGAGGGGTTCGCCCTCCTATAGCTCAGCAGGTCCGGAGTCTGGGGGTGATTCTGGACGCAGACCTCCACCTGGAATGGCAGGTGGAGGCAGTCACTAAGGCTGCCTTCCGCCAGTTGTATCTGGTACGTAGGCTGTGTCCGTTCGTCTCCGGCCCGGACCTGGCCTCCCTCATCCTTGCTTTCGTCACCTCGAGGCTAGACTACTGTAACACGCTCTACGTGGGGCTTCCCTTGTTCCTGATTCGGAGGCTGCAGCTAGTGCAGAATGCGGCGGCTCGTCTTCTGACGGGGACGGGCTGTCAGGAGCATATTACACCTGTGCTCCGAGCTCTGCACTGGTTGTCGATAGTGTGCCAAGCCAGGTTCAAGGTTTTGGTGTTGATCTATAAAGCCCTTTACTGTCTGGGCCCCTCATACCTCAGGGACTGCCTCGCCCTCCGCGCCCCAGAACGGCTCCTTCGGTCTGCCGGGGGTGCCTTCTTGGAGGTCCCCCGTGTTAAGCAGGGGGCCACAATGGAGAGGGCATTCTCAGTGGCCGTGCCGTGCCTTTGGAACTCCCTTCTGGAGGAAGCTTGCCTGGCCCCCAGCCTGTTGACATTCCAGCGAAGTTGCAAAACCTGGCTGTTCGCCCAGGCCTTTGGGGAGGGTGGGAGGGTGGGGTAAGGTGTTTTTTTTAGCCCCCCACCTTATTTATTTATTGTTTATTTATTAGCCTTGTTTTAATGATTGTATGTTTATTGATGGTTTTAAATTGTTTTTATGTATCCTGCTTTTATTGTTGGAAGCTGCCTCGGGCTGCTTGCAGGAGGGGCAGGGTACAAATTTATAAAATAAATAAATAAATATAAAAATAAATCGGACATCTTTATGGGCACTGTTTTTCCAGTTGTGCCATAATTTGTGTTTATCCTACAGCTCAAACGATTATATGCATTTCTGTCTTTGAGTGTGAGCTTCTATGAAAAATCCTAAGATCTTTCTGGTCTTTTTGAGTTACAGTGTGCCTGTTCACTTAGCTTTTCAATAAAAATCTGTTGATTTGTACAGTCAGCTAAGCTTCATATTTTGTATGTCATATTGCTCATGTTTTAAAACAGCTTTTCTCAAACAAGATGTTGGGCATTAACAAATGTGATGGTGGCCTGCTTTGGACCACAAGTCACAGGCATGTTTGCCCCACCAGATGTTCACCCAGGAGTGTCGGTGGCAAGCCTAGGTTGTTATCCTGGAAGCCTCCAGGATTACAGCCTGCGCTACTGTCTGCCTGATCAGACCATAGAGGTCTATAACATTTGTTATGTCCAGCTGTGACATTGGGTTTGGGCCTGCCAACCACCATGGTGGACATCATGGCTGCCTGTCATGGGGGAGCTGGGCACAATGTGGGGGCCGGGCCAGGTGGCCACACATTCGTGAAGCTCTCCAGTAGCCCGGCTGCCAACATGCTTGTTGGCCTGCCAGACCCTGTCAGGACCATGCTGCCGGCTGGTTCCCCACCTATGTCAGGTTGTGATGACAGTGCTCCACCGTCACTTCTTTTAACACTTGCTTAAGAGTAAAAGGACTCTTAAGAAGAGTGTTTTCTGTACTAAACATTTTGGTGTTTGAAACTTTTGAAGAGAATACTGCATTTCAGAAATATAACTTTTTTTCTAAATTGTGTTACTGTATCTGTCTCGTCATAAATAATGCTATTCAGATTGCATTTATTAAACCTAAAATCAATTAGTACTTAATAGGAACTAGATGGCTGACATTCAATGCTAGACTCTTTGTCTAGATACAATTAGATTCATACCTCCCTACTTTGTTTCTTTCCCTTGGTTCTTTACTAAGGATACTTGCACAAATAAAACATTTATTTATCATAAGTCCATCTCTTCCTCTTGCCTAATATTAGATACTATAATTATTTACAAGGAATTCATATGTAATTCTATAAAGTCAGAATTTTAGTGAGAAATTTAGAAATAAGTGTCAGGAACAAAGGGAATACAATATTTGAAATAGTGGTGCAGCTTTCTTCCTGGTTAAATTTGACTTCTACTTCTACCTGAGTATAGACACTTCCGACTTTGCATTGGCACACATCTCTTGTATTTATAACACATGCCTACAATTTGGCTTTTTTGACTGTCACTTGTGTTCCAAAAGTATACTGGAACGTTTTAAGGCCTGTGATGAAAAGACTCTTTTGTTATCAATGTTTAATTTTGAGTTTCCTGTGTGGACATCCACTGTCTGTCTATTGTGCTGGTCAATCGTTTTTAATTAAGTAAAATAGCAGTAATGTATAAGACCTTGTTTTAAAATACAGGACAACTTAATTGTAGAATGGATCAATAACTGTCAATGGAAATAATATAATCAGACTGTGTAGCTGGAGAGTCCCTTTTTGTTATTCATTCGTACAGTGAGGATATTGTTAGTAATGGCTTCTACTACCCATCACTAGCCTCTAGGCACTACTTCAAAAATTATAAGTAATAAATAATTACTAATAACTAATAAATAATGTGTAAAGATAATAGGAAAGGGAAGACATAAAACCATATTGCTAATAATGAACACTGGTGTAAGAAATTGATCAGCAGCTCACTTCTTTTGAGAAGCAGGTAAGGGAGAAGTTTTGAACTGTACATGTTCCACTCTAAACATTGCATACAGTGTTTAAAGGGTTGATGACAGACTCAAAGCGAGGCAGACAGATACCAGGTGCAATGACATCAAAAGGTCTGATCCTAAACTCCCACATGTGCAGTTTGCATGTGCACCATGTCAGCATAGCAGGGGTGTGGATTGTACACATGTATGTGTACGTTGTGTGTACCACACATGCTGTGCGGCCACTCTCATTTTCTCTGATAACATGGGAGTGAGTAGTAGGAAGATTGAATTGAAAGTGAGGATGAAACAAGTGGGAGGGAACGAGTGCAAGAAGATAAATCAATCACATCTTTATAAGAAATAAAATTCTTCACTTTACGCTATGTAAATATCTTGTAAATATCCTTTAAATAATTCTCAGAATATTATTTATTACATGCTGAAGAACTGACATAAGCAACTCTGTATATTCTAGGTGAGGCATGTTGGTGGACCATACATCCTGCTTCTAAACAGAGGTCAGAAGGAGAAAAGGTTCGGATTGGGGATGATCTTATTTTAGTCAGCGTCTCTTCTGAACGATACCTTGTAAGGATATGAATTTTAGAAATCATCTTTCTGATTGTCTTATTCTAATTAAAACCAAAATGATTGAAGAAGAGTTTTTATGCTTGTTTTTTTGGAATAAAACTAATTTGTCAAATGTCTACACTGTCTGATTAAAAGAAATTTATTAAAGGTTTTTAACTATTGGCAATCATTAAAATATTTATCTCTGAACATTTCTTTGGGAAAGGGGTATTTTAAGTAAAGCATCTGGTTTTCCATTGTCCTTTTCTTGTCTCTCATTTCTAGCATCTCTCTATATCAAATGGAAATATACAGGTGGATGCCTCCTTTATGAAAACACTCTGGAATGTGCATCCTACATGCTCAGGAAGTAGCATTGAAGAAGGTTAGTTAATTATTGTTGCATTAACTTTGCCTACAGTGTTTGACAAAGACTGGCAACTGTCTCTGTTCCAAATAATTTAAGTCAAAATTACATAAATATAAAAAGTGAATATGGCAAAAGAAGGGACAAGGATAGAAGGGTAGGTGTAGACAGCACAGAATTTAATGTATTGGTGGAAAGCAAAGTGGCTGATGTAGGTTTTAAGTGGAATTTGAAAAAAGTGACAAATTGAAGTGATTTGCATTTGAAAGAACAGATGTCATTACAATGTAAACAGCAGGGGGAAAGAACATGAAAAGAGAAGAGGAAAATGGAAAGAGAGGGACAAAATATGGGGGACAAAATAGAACAATGAGATATTAGATGTTAGCATGCAGTGTTTATGCAGGATTATATGCAGAAAGCCATATTAGAGGGGTGAATCAGGAAATTTGAGATTTGGATTAAGATGGGGATTAAGGTAAAACCTTCTTGTGGGCAAAATAATTCCATATCTGCCTATCATGAAGGTCGTGCATTTGGCTTTTTGTTGCTGTGAGAAACGAGAGACTATGTGGACCATGAGCCCAAACCAATGTGGCAACTTCATTGTTCCAATTGTAGGGCAATACCTCAGGGACCGCCTCGCCCTCCGCGCCCCAGAGCGGCTCCTTCAATCCACCGGGGGTGTCTTCTTGGAGGTCCCCCGTGTTAAGCGGGGGGCCACAATGGAGAGGGCATTTTCGGTGGCTGGGCCTTTGGAACTCCCTCCCGGAGGAAGCNGGGCCACAATGGAGAGGGCATTTTCGGTGGCTGGGCCTTTGGAACTCCCTCCCGGAGGAAGCTCGCCTGGGCCCAAGCCTTTTGACATTTCGGTGAATTTGTAAGACCTGGCTGTTCGCCCAGGCCTTTGGGGAGGGGGGTGGGTGGGTTAGGGGGTGTTTTATCTTCACCCACCCTTATTTATTATTATTCCAGCCTGTTTTACTGTAATGTTTTTATTTTTTATATATATAAATTGTTTTTATTATGAACTTGTTAGCCACCCCGAGCTGTTCGCAGGAGGGGTGGGTTACAAATTGAAAATAAATAAATAAATAAAATAAATAAAATATATAAAATAAGAGGGAGGGGCAGATTTTAGGATGGTTAGCGCAGAAGAGACTGAGGAGAGAGGGAGTGGATAAAATCCTTCAAGGACAAGTGTATACAGAAGGATTAAAAAGTGCAGATGGACAGGTCTCTACAAAACACTCATTTTAATGCTTTTTGAAATGGATTATAGTTACAAAAGGCCCTAAAATATACAGACACTGACCACATTCCCAAGTGGGATTTGTGTGGGTCCCTCATGGTTTCCGTGCAGCACAATGCAATCTCTATGGAGACACGCATTTTGCACGCACATGCACACACGCAGGATTGGTCCCACTGACAAACATATTTCAGTGGGTCTACTCATGAAGCAGAGCATTTGCCGAGATTCACACGACATTGAAAATGTACTGGCTTTCCCACTGTTTTCACCATTTTCTGATGCTTTTCATATGTTGAACAGGGCAGCCACATGCTGATCCCAAGCCCCATATGTGTCCCACATGCACCCTTGGGGACTTTGTAGATGAAAACTTGCTGGCTAAGCATTGGGGACATACTGGAAATTGCCAAAAGTGCTGAAAAACTGCTGTAAAACTGTTGAAAAATTCATGGAAAGTAATGAAAAAGTCCCAGAAAGTTGACAAAAAGTCCCAGAAAGAGATAAATTATCTCCTGTTGTTTCAGGCATCAGTGTGCGCTAGCTGTACCCAGTGTCTACTTGTAGCTGTTGGTGGGATTTCTCTGTGCTGTTGGTTGGGGTGTGGCAGTTCCAGAAGTGGTGCTGGTGGGTGGACTAGCTGGCCCTTGAGGTCCCTTCCAGCCTTGTAACTCTGACTCTATGAAACTGACAAAAAGTCCTGGAAAGACTAGAGACAAAAGTGATGAAAAATGGCAGAGGTGCGGGATGACCAGAAACTGACGAAGTACTGATGGACACTCACAAGCACTCCAGAAATTTGGGTATATTCATTCAGAACAGTAACACGTCTTGCTCTCATCTCAGCCCTAGCAAAGCTTAAACTTCCTAACGCAAAATTTGCCATACTTATCATTTGATGCTCAAGAAAGTCTTAGGACAAAAATAGCAGGAATGTTTTAGGCCAGGACAGCCGTGTGAGAGCCAAGGAGTGTTGGGAAGCAATGGGCTTGCTTACATTATGTCTTACTCAGACAATGTTCTTCACTTTCAAGAGTACTCGGTGCTCTCCAGTTGTCACATCTTATATAATTTGTGGGGCGGGTCAGCTTTTTCAAGTAGAGTGGTGGTAGATGCTGATGCAAAATTTGACATTTATGTGTAAATAAATGTTTGCTTTCATAAACTGGATATGTACAAATATTTGAATCTTCTACTTAAAGTTTAGCCAATAGAGTATTCTGTACTTTTTGAAATGTATTAGAAATGTAAAGATGAGTTCTTAAAGAACACATGTTTAAAAGAACTGAAATGTTAATGGTGAAATATAAATGGTGTGATCTTTTTGTTAGTGATATTCTTGACAATACTTCACTTATCCAATTATATAGCCTTTTTTAAAATGGACACGGCTGGAAGGCGGGTTTGTGTGTGCTGCGTAGAGCACTGACACACGTTCGTTGAGTGGGGGTGGGTTTAAATGGGCTGGGATAGGTGTATGCTTGATGTGCACCCCTACCCATGCACCACCCACTCCTGGCCCCACACAGAGCATCCCAGATTTTTCCCCACTGCTCTGTGTGAGGGCAAGAGCAGGTAGTGCATGAGTCATAGGAGCGTGCACTCACCCTTGCCACTTTCAGATGTGTGCTTGGGTGGGTGGGGGATGGGTGGACCTGTGTGGGCATGTCCCATTTAAAAACAGCCATAGAAAGGATTCATCCATATCTGAACAAATGTTGTAGTGCAAATTGTTTTTGTAAGGAGACTTTACCTCTTTAACAGAAGCATTAGATGTGTTCTAAGTTGAGACATCTTGTTCTCATTAAATTGGCCTTCCCTCTTAAAGTTAAACACTATGAGAAGGCATGAACTTTATCAAAGTAGATCCCTGAAAACCAGGCTGAACCTGATCAGACACAAATGGTCTGGTTGGTCTCGGTTTAGTTAAAGAGCTCCCCATCCCAAATCCTTTAGAGTTGGACCAGGTTTGACACCCTGGGCAATAGGCCCCACCCCTGCTACTCTGGAATCTACCTCTTCCATTCCACTTTGCCTTTACCAATAGCAGTAATTTGACTAATGGGATAATTTTAAAAAGGTTTTTAATTTATTTTCCTTACCATGTAGATAGCCATGTTGTTCAAAGTAATCTGGTTTAATTAATCTATGGCCATTTTCATATGGGCTGCTGTGAGTGGGGGGATGGGTGGGCAGAGCGGCAGGTGTGTGGTGTATGGGGGTGCATTCCCACGGACTTCCACCCATCTCCATGCACAGACCATCCGTGATTGGCGCCCGTTGCTCCATGCGTGGGTGATGGGTGGAGGTGGGTGGAGCTCGCATTCACCCCCATCCACCGGCCACAGCATTTCCACAGATGCCTCCCCATCCCCCCCATCACAGCAATTGCATGGATGCCCCCCCCCCCATGCATGTGTGCAAGAGGGTTGTGACTGTGCAAAAAGGCCCCATAGTGTTTAGGCACAGGGTATCTATATTTTTTTGTCTAACATTTCCTTAAAAACACCCCCTCCCCCCATAAAAAATATCAGATTACAAGTTCACAGTGAGTGTTAATCTGTTTTATTTTCTGGGAATCAAAGTGCCTGCTTTTTCTCTTAAGTCTCTGTGTTAAATGGATTAGATAGTTAGTTTCCATTAAAACCTAAATCAACAGAATAGATAAATGTTTTCCATCCCCCAATTACTAGGGATGGGTGAACAGAACTGAGTTCGGAAATTCGGTTTGGTTTGGTTCAGAAGTTCGGTTCGGTCGACTGAACTATTCGAGTTCGGTCCAAACTCCGAACTTCTGAACAAAGTTTGGAAATTCAAACACCATTGAAGTAAATGGAATATTATCTTTTAGGGATGGGCGAACAGAGACGATTTCGGAAATTCGGTTCGGTTCAAAAATCAAACTGGTCAAGTTCGGTCCGAACTCCGAACTTCCGAACCGTGTTCGCCCATCCCTACCAATTACCTGATTCTGCTGTGTTCAGATTTTAACACAAATTATAAATGTCAGAGCATGTTGATGTCTTCTCTTATCAAACTGCTTTGTAGTGTAGACATTTAAATTTCAATAACTTGGAAAATTCACTGCTGTCCCAAAATTGTTACCATGTATTTATTTATTTATTTATTTACGAGTTTTGTATCCCACCCCTCCTGCCACAGGCAGCCCGGGGCGACTAACAACAATAATAAAATATAAAATACAATAGAACAGTTAAAACATATCCCCCAATATAATCACAGTAATAAAAACCATGGAAAAAACCCACTCCACCCTCCCCAATCCCCCACCCCCATCCAACCCATTACCCCTCTCCCTCACCAAACGTCTGATGGAACAGCCAGGTTTTGCAATTCCTACGAAAGGTCGGGAGGTCCGGGATCAGACGGGCCCCCACGGGGAGGGAATTCCAAAGGCGTGGCACAGCCACCGAGAACACCCTATCCTGTGTGGCCCCCGGGAAACCCAAGGGACCCCAACATGGCACCCCCGTATGACCGCAGGGGCCAGTCTAGAACCCGGGGAGTGAGGCGATCTCACAGATAGGCAGGGCCCAAGCCATGTAAGACTTTATAGGTCAAAACCAACATTTTGAATCGAGCCCGGAAGACTATTGGCAGCCAGTGCAGAGATCAGAGCACTGGTGTAATGTGCTCCCAGTGGCCCAGCCCCACCAAGAGCCAGGCTGCCGCATTCTGCATCAGCTGAAGCTTCCAAGCCGTTACCATAGGTAGCCCCACGTAGAGCACATTACAGTAGTCTAACTGAGAGGTAATAAAAGCATGGATGATCGTGGTCAGGTCAGGAACCGAAACCAGTGGCCGAAGCCGCTGCACCAGATGTAACTGGTGGAAGGCACTCCTCGCTACAGCCTCCACCTGGAGATCCACGTGGATCTGTGCACCAAGGAGCACCCCCAGGTTCCATACCTGGGAAGTCAGTGGAGGACAGATCCTATCAATCGAGGGAGCCACCACATCCACCGACTATCACCTCTGTCTTGCCAGGATTCAGTCGCAGTCTATTAGCCCTCATCCAGTTCCCCACAGCTGCCAAACAGTGGGTAAGCACCGAGACAGCTAGTCCTGGGTCAGTTTAAAATGAGAAGTTCAGTTGGGTGTCATCCGTGTACTGATGACACACCCCGAACCCTCTGATCACCACACTGAGCGGCTGCATATACATGTTGAACAGGAGAGGGGACAAGACAGAACACTGCAGGACCCCACATGAGAGGTCTCAGTAAGACGAAAAACAGTCACTGAGTACCACCCGCTGAGTTCTCCCGGTCAGGAATAAACTGAACCATTCAAGAACGATCCCACCCACCCCCGCACAGTTCCACAGGCATGCCACCAATATTTCATGGTCAACAGTATCAAATGCTGCCGAGAGATCTAACATGACCAATAGGGTTGAGCGACCCCGGTCCTTTTCATGGCAGAGATTATCTACCAAAGCCACAAGTGCTGTCTCAGTGCCATGACCCGGATGAAAGCCATACTGAGAGGGATCAAGATAACTGACATGGTCAAGATGCCCCTGGAGCTGCTGAGCCACCACCCATTCAATAACCTTCCCTAAAAAGGGAAGGTTAGAGACAGGCCGATAGCTGGCAGGGAAGACAGCATCAAGCAATGGTTTTTTGAGCAGAGGCCACACCACTGCCTCCTTGAGGCAGCCTGGCACTCTGCCCTCCCACAGGGAGGCATTGACCACCCCGACCAGCAACGGCCCCATTGTCTCCCGGCAGCTCTTAATCAGCCAGGACGGGCACAGATCTAATTCACAAGAACTGGCTCAAACTGCTCCAAGCACACCCACCACGTCAGTGAGTATCACTGAATGAAAGTGATCCCACAAAATCGGACAAGCCAGTTTGACTTTGCTTTTACTTCAAGCATACCATTTTGAATATTTTTCAAAATTGCAATTGCAGTTTATTTTTTACTGCATACTATTTTTAAAAAACCATATCATTCAGAAGTAATTGTTTTTGCCCCACCCCCATCCCTCCATGGTTGCCCTAGGCAGGACTGTGGGGGTAGGGGCTTTGTCTTGTCCCCATAGAGAAATGGGACACAGTACTGGCCATGCAGTGGTGTGGGCCAGGAAGCCGGCTCCATGCTGCAGAAACTGTTGCCAGGGACAACCAGGACAAGGGTGTGAAACAAGTCTTGCATTGCGGGACTTGCCAGCACCATTTTGTCCAACTCGGAGCTCACATGGTACTGATCACTGCAGAGCCTGAGTGAAAAGAAGCACCCACCGTCCTGTCCTTCTGTATGGCACTGTGGGTACAACTGGTTGCCTGTTTAGTAGGGTGGGAAATGTTTTTCTGCCAGTCACTAATTGGCATGGTACCCGGTAGTTTTTCACTTTCCTCACGGTGTTACAGCAATCAAGAATTTGAACAATTGGAACTGTTTGGGCTTGGTGTAGTGTGGAGAAACCAATTTGTTGCACTCTTTGCAGCGGTCCAGCTACTTGTGGGAGTTAAGTTCAATATTTAAATGTTTATCAGGAGGCATCTTATGAGATAGGGCTTCATGGCTAATTCATGAGCAAGGAGCAACAGAGTTAAGCTGGGATGGGAGGGGCAAGACACCCATTCATGGACCGGGTAGTCCCGTGTGGCCCCTCCTCGCCTACTTCAGGTCACCAGTTCATATAATACCCTACAGTTGGACTGTGTGGCTAGGCAGGTAGCGTGACCTAGCAATTAGAATAGTTTCAGGGTGTGCATGAGACTACATCAGGCTGCCCTCCATTGTTAATTAATCTGTTGACTGTTTGCTGGACCTGGAATGGGGAAGGTCCCCATCCCAGACGATCTGATTGAATTGAATTTGGATAAAGAGTGCAGCCTTTAAATTCCAGACATTGTGTATACATCTTCTTCTGGGGTGCGGTGACAAAAGATTTTGTGCCATAATGTTTGCATATCTGCTTGCATAGTTTCACTTCTGAATACAGAAAAAAACTCAGGTTTTATCGCCATGGACTTCACAAACATTAAACTCGCAGATCTCCATTTTACCAGTGTTTCCCCCAAACTAATGGGACATTTGATTCCTTTACAGGATACCTACTAGGTGGGCATGTAGTACACTTTTTTCATGGCCATGATGAGTGTTTGACAATCCCATCTACAGATCAGAGTGATTCGCAGCACAAGTGAGTAAACATGCATCTTGTTTTTTCTTACCCTTGAAAACAAAAGAGTAGCTTCACTTGCTAGTGACAAGAGTCCTGCACAGGCTCAAGTATCATGTCCAGCTCAACCCTGGAAATGTCTAGACCTGATTCGACCTGAAATGGCATGCAGGATCAAGGTTCTTCACCTGAGTGACTCTGCAACCTGAAGTTCTGTACTTGACAAGCATGCTGAAAATGGAGCCTTCCAACATCATAACTTCCCTCTTCCTCTCCCTAGCTGCGCACGTATTGCACCATGGAAAGTTCAGAATAAGGCAGGATCCCAGATCCATTCAGAACTACAGGGGCAAACATCTGTCTACAACTAGCTTGCAGCTTGTACCAACAGAGACAGAAGTGAAGGAGGAAAATATGAGGTGGCTGGCATTATGTTTGACCTTGCTAAGGGAGAGGCCAGCTCCTTTGGGAACTGGGGAGGAAGAGTAATGGGTCAGAGGGAGCGGGTCCAGGTTAGGAAGTATCTAAAAAGGTTTTAGACCTGACCCAAGTACGCCATTCCCACTGCTTCCTGTTCACAAAGAGGGCTAGTCCTGCCTCTCTCCATCCCCCTCTACTCCCTACTTGCTAACAGGATGTGACTGACGGTGCTGCACGTTTTGTTTCTGGAGCTACTGCAGCTAAAAAAAAGTTGCAGTGGTTAAAAAGCTCCTTTAAAACCTCTGCCTTATCCAAGCCTGAAAGACATGCTTGCTGTCCAGATAGTTACAGTAGTACAAAAGGGTGTGCATGTAATTTTCATTATTACAATAATAATAACAAAAATTGTCATTTTAATTTTCGTTATTGCAACAACGAAAACCGAGAATAACAACAACGATAATGAAAATGACAACTGAGAATACCAAAAATGACAACCGAGAATACCGATAACAGTAACAATACTGATATCGATACCAATATAAAAAATATACCAAAAACGATAACGAAAATGATAACAAAAACAATAACAAGAAACATAAACGACAATGTTGTTATCACTGTCATTATTATTAGCGCTGTGGCAGTTGGGTTTTGGAGGGGAAATGTAGAGCGGGGAGGAGGGAGAAGACATATCGGAGTCTTAACAGGGTTGAACTCTTGAACTGTGCCTGTGTTGGGAGGGAGGAGCAGCTCAGCAGTATCTGATGGATGTATCGCTGGCCAATGAGCAGTGCAAGCAGGCCCCAGCAGTCTCATGGGACTCTCTGATTGCTCCATGCCTGCTGCCTCCCACAACCAATCAGGGGGACACTGCAACCCTTTATAATGGGAGGGCCAGTTTTTTTCTCTCCATTGTGTGAGAGCTCTGCTTGTGTTTACAGAACTTTGGTGCTTGCACATAAAAAAATCCTCCCTAGCCATCATTGTATTATTTATTTATTTATTTATTTATTAGGTATTCCCACCAATACCTTTCCTTCTTCATACCCTACATTTTACCTTCTCCCTTTCCCTGCCCTTCTCCACCCTGTACATTATATATAGATAGGTAATATAGATTAGATATAGATATATGTTATAGACACATAGATTAGAATAATTATACAGATAATTGATTAGATAATGGATAATTTTCCTTTCCCCTTCCCGTATTTCCCTTAGATTTAGATAAATAATAGTTGTGCACAGGAATCAATCATGATACCAATAGCAAAAATACATTTTTTGCTTGAAATGGTACCAATATCAGTAACGATATCAATAATAACGAATATTGATACCGATAACAAAAATGATATCAATACCAATAGATACCGATAATGAAAACGATATAAAAAATGATACCAAAAATGATAACAAAAACACTAATGATAACAAAAACAAAAACAACATTAATAACGATAACGAAAACAACATTTTGAATAACGAAAACAAAAACAAAAAATGAAAATGACATGGGGGCCTGGTGCACGCCACTAGTATAAATACAATATGTTTGAGAGGTGTGAGGGACATAAGGCAAGTATGAACATAAGACATGTATGGAATAGGGTTATAAGGCAGGTATGGACGTAAGGCAGGAATGGAATCTGGACTAGAGAGGTCTGGATAAGGGACTTTCTACTGTATGTACTTAATTACAGGTTTTTAGAACTGCTATACATTTTTGAGATGCACCATACTGACAGTGGATCAAATTCTCATCACAGTTATATCTATACATATTTCAGTGGGACTATTCATGAAGCAGGGCATTTGCCAAGATTTGCGCAACATGGTTTAGTTTTTTAGTGATTTGTGTCATGGAATGGGTTTCTTTTGATTTTCCAAATATTCAACTGTAATCTGTTTGACTTCTAACTAGGAGATTTGTAAGCACATGCTGTATTATATGTCATTACTTGTAAATATAGGGAGGTGATGGGAAAATTTATTTTACAAAATAGTTAAAGACCTCTTGCTTTAACCGGAAAGTTGTCTGATGTTTCCTCCCAACTGTGATGTGATAGTTAGATTGTTACTACATGTCTCACATGGGGTGCCGTCAAATGAGATAATAGCTCACTGAGAGGTAATGGTATGTATTCAGTCTGTGCAGCCCCCAATCACGTGCTTAGTGCATCCAGCCTAATGAATGAGCAGCCCCCTCCCTGTATTTCATGTGCATGCAGAAATTTTGCAGAGGGCCACTAGCAATCTTTCTTCCCACGGTAGCCACTCAGCTGAGAAGCGTGCTAGAGATCTCCCTCCCTGATCCTGAAAGGCTGTTGGCATGAAGATGTCTAGCATTCATCACAGCCACTGGAGAGGGAGATTGTTATTGTTCCCACTTCCCAGCTGGCCTGGCATCCTAGAAGAAACTCTATGCTGCTGGTGGACCTGGTTGCTGGTGAGATTGTGGGCAAACCTAATTAACAAGATGCAGACATGTGGGTGCCCATTAGGGACTCCGCAGTGTGTACCTAATAGACAGGTATGTGGGAATGCGCCAGGTGAAGGCAAATGTGAGCTATCGTTTTGTTTTGATTCCAACCATGTTTGTCACATTAAGCAGCGAGCTGTGTCCACATTTCCTCAGCTCAGCTGTAATCTCTCACATTTGAATGAGCTGTGGGAATGCAGCAAGCTTCTGAAGGCAGCTCTCCTTTTAACCATAGTGAGAGATGTGATAGTAGTCCTGATTTACCATTCACCACTCCTGCAACGTAATCCCTTCAACACCACTAGGTCCAAACAAATAGCCAGATGTTGCAGTCTTCTGTGTCCCCCAAGAAGTCCCAAGGCCCACAGGTGGCAGATGAGTCTTGTGTTAATGTGTTTGTTTGAGGAGGCTAAAGCAGTCCTGCCCTGCCTTTCCTTCCTGTGACTTTATACTTATCTAATGTTGGTCATGGCCAGCTGTGACCCAGAGTCACCTTGGGTGGATGAGCGAGGAGGAGAGTGAGGGAGCAGGACAGGGTAGGAGATCTGCCCTCACTGCATGAATGCCAACAGGACATATGCAAAAAGGGCAGTCTCCCCACACTATCCCCTAGAGGTGGGACCCCGGACCCATTACCGGCTACCAGATTTACCGGTTACCGGTTCTGTAAAAACCGGATTCCCGGATTAAATCCGGTATACCGGTACCGGATTTATTTCATTGATTTCAATGGGGCGCTGTGTCCCCATTGAAATCAATGAAATAAATTAATTCCTTCCCCCTCCCC